>OX451735.1:1454595971-1454795601 GCA_948472305.1 Vicia faba
GTTATGTTTTGAAGCCCATGCGAAGGCTTTGATTGCATTCCTCAAGACTGCGCATGTGCCGCAGGAAACTTCAGCAGATCAGTTCAAAGATTGTGTGGCCAGCCTAACTGTTGACAATGGGCTGGGTTTTTCAGATGCAGATCTGACACCGAAAGGAAGAAATCATAATGATGCTCTGCATGTCTCGATTGAGTGCAGGGGCACCACTATGGCCCATGTGCTGGTAGATACCAGGTCCTCACTGAATGTTCTGTGAAAGAAAGCATTAGACCGTCTGGATTGTGAAGGTTTGATTCTAAAGTCAAGTAACATTGTGGTAAGGGCTTTTGATGGATAAAAAAGAATGGTGCACGGGGAGGTTGACATCCCTGTTAAAGTGGGTTCTCAGACTTTTGGGTCCACCTTCTACATAATGGATATTAGGCCATCGTATTCTTGCTTGCTAGGTCGTCCTTGGATTCATAAGGTTGGGGCAGTTACTTCCACACTCCATCAAATGTTGAAATATCCGGTGAAGGGGAAGATTGTCACGGTGTGAGGTGAAGAAGAGTATATGGTGAGTCATCTCAATTCCTTCCGCTACGTAGAGATGGACGGGGAATTCATAGAAACTCCTTGTCATAATTTTGAAGAGGTCCCTCAGATTTTGGCGTCAGTTACTACCAACAAACCTCCGCTGAAAATGGCTTCTCTCAAGGACGCCAGGACTGTAGTTGAAGAAGGTGGGTGTACCAATTGGGGTCAACTCCCTGATTTCACTCACAAAACTGACAAATTTGGTTTGGGCTTTACTACATGGGCTCAAAGGGCTGTCAGGCGCGCATGGATTGGAAGACCTCGCTACACATCAGTAATCGGGGAGTTAATGCAATTGAGGACAGTGAAGAAAATTCATACATCGACAGCTGGATCTACCCAACAACCAACGGTGGACCAAATAACTTGACGGCGAAGGACTTCATACCCGTTTCTTTTATTCCGCAGTAATTGACTTTTGTTTTAAGATTTGTAATAAATAATTTGAAACTTTACGTCCCGGTGCCTTGCCCGAGACGCCTTGGCTTTGCTTGTGAGGGCTATTATTTATCATTTCATATTCATTAATAAAGCATTGGACGTTTTCTTGCATTACAAATTTTGCGCTCCTTGTTTTTTCTTTTCTGTCTCTCACTTTATCAAAAACAACTATTCTCTTACACACACTCACGTATCATACTGCAGATCCATATCCACTCTGGATCCCATTGATAACAACTCTGCTACTGCCAGTTATGACTTCAAAAGTCCGATCAACCAAGCCGAGGACGAAGGCGAGGATGATTGTGAGGTGCCTGGAGAACTTGCTAGACTATTACAACAGGAAGAAAGGGACATACAACCTCATGAAGAGCCGGTTGAGTCAGTGAATTTGAGTACAGAGGAAGACAGGAAAGAAGTTAAGATAGGTGCGAATCTGGAGCCTAGTGTCAAACAACGGTTAATACAGATGCTACACGACTATGTTGAGATCTTCGCCTGGTTTATGAAGACATGTCTGGTTTGGACACTGATATTGTGGTACATCGCCTGCCGACTAAAGAAGACTTCCCTTCGGTAAAGCAGATAGTTCGCCGTATGCGCCCCGAAATGTCATAGAAAATCAAGGCAGAGGTCATGAAACAGTTCGACGCAGGATTCTTAGCTGTCACTTCTTATCCACAGTGGGTTGCCAACATCGTTCTGGTACCTAAGAAGGACGGTAAGGTACGGATGTGTGTGGACTACAGAGATCTGAACAGGACAAGCCCCAAGGATGACTTCCCACTTCCTCACATTGATGTTCTAGTCGACAACAATGCGCAGCACAAGATCTTCTCCTTCATGGATGGTTTTTCTGGCTACAACCAGATCAAGATGGCTCCTAAGGACATGGAGAAGACAACCTTCGTTACACAGTGGGGCACCTTCTGTTACAAGGTAATGCCTTTTGGGTTGAAGAATGTTGGGGCAACTTATTAGCGCGCCATGGTCACTTTGTTCCACGATATGATTCACCACGAGATCGAGGTTTATGTTGACGACGTGATAGCCAGGTCCCAGACTGAGGAGGAGCACCTTGATCATCTCCAGAAACTGTTTGACAGGTTGAAGACATACAAGCTGAGGTTGAATCTGAACAAGTGTACCTTCGGGGTAAGGTCTGGTAAGCTTCTGGGTTTTGTTGTCAGTGACAAAGGTATTCAAGTAGACCCTGCAAAGGTAAAAGCCATACAAGAGATGCCGTTTCCCCGCATAGAGAAGGAAGTTAGAGGTTTCTTAGGACGTCTGAATTACATTACCCGGTTCATTTCACATCTGACTGCTACTTGTGAGCCAATCTTCAAGCTGCTGAAGAAAGATCAAGTGGTAAAGTGGAATGATGAATGCCAGACTGCTTTCAAAAGAATCAAAGAATACCTGCAAGAACCACCAATTCTGATGCCTCCAGTTGAAGGAAGACCTTTGATATTATACTTGACAGTGCTAGACAATTCAATGGGGTGTGTGCTGGGGCAGCATGACGAGTCTGGTCGAAAAGAGCACGTCATTTATTACCTTAGCAAAAAGTTTACCGACTGTGAGACCCGATACTCATTGCTCGAGAAAACTTGCTGCACTTTGGCATGGGCTGCTCGCCGACTGAGACAGTATATGCTGACTCACACTACCTTGTTGATATCAAAAATGGATCCGATCAAGTATATTTTAGAGAAGCTCGCTCTCTCCGGAAGGATAGCAAGATGGCAGCTGATCTTAACCGAGTATGACATCTAATACACAACCCAAAAAGCAATCAAGGGGAGTGTATTGGCGGATCATAACCATGATTCAACCTTACTGCGGTGCATAGACAAGAGCGAGGCAGAAAGGATCATGGCAGAGTTACATCAAGGCACCTTCGGAACTCATTCCAGTGGACATACCATGGCGAAGAAAATCCTACGGGAAGGATATTACTGGTCCACTATGGAAGCCAGTTGTTATCAACATTCGCGAACCTGTCATAAGTGCCAAGTCTATGCTGATAAGGTGCATGTGCCTCCAGTTCCCCTGAATGCTTTGACAGCTCCTTGGCCCTTTGCAATGTGGGGCATCAACATGATTGGCGAGATCAGACCTACTGCGTCTAACGGGCATCGATTCATTCTGGTAGCTATTGATTATTTTACGAAGTGGGTTGAGGCAGCTTCCTTCGCTACAATAACCAAGAACGTCATGGCGCGGTTTATCCGACACAATCTGATCTGTCGATATGGTGTACCAGAGAGAATTATTACTGATAATGGTACAAATCTCAATAACACAATGATCACCGAGCTCTGCAAACAGTTCAAGATTCAGCATCATAACTCTTCTCCCTACCGGCTGAAGATGAATGGGGCTGTTGAAGTAGCTAACAAGAACATCAAGAAGATTGTGCAGAAGATGACGGTGACATACAAAGACTGGCACGAGATGTTACCATTCGCTCTTCATGGGTACCATATCTCAGCACGGACGTCGACAGGGGCAACACCCTACTATTTGGTATATGGCATGGAGGAAGTCCTACCCATCGAAGTCCAGATACCCTCTCTTAGGATTATGGAGGATGCGGGTTTGAACGAAGACGACTGGATCCAAACCCGACTTGATCGGTTGAATCTAATCGATGAAAAGAGACTTACTGCTATCTGTCATGGTCAGACGTATGAAAAGTGAATGTTCAAGGGTTTTAATAAGAAATTCAGACGTCAAGAATATCAAGTCGGGGATCTAGTGATCAAACGCATCATACTATCGCAAGGTGATCCCAGGTACAAATGGACCCCTACATACGAAGGGCCATTTATGGTTAAGAACATTTTCTCGGGAGGAGCTATGATTCTAACCACCATGGAGGGTGACGACCTTCCTCACCCCATCAATGCGTACTATTGCACCCCAAAATTTTCCCTCTCATTTCTCAAGGAATCACCCTGGATCCTCAAGTGTTCCTTCATCAAGTCTCCAGGCCTTTAATTACCAATTTTTCCAAGCAAACCATTCACAAGGACGAAATGGTCATTTGCACGCTGAAAAAGTCTGACTTTGACTTTTGGATCAAAATCAAATCAGAAAAATCATATTTCATCAAGACATGTTGGAATATGAAGTTTGCTTCATCAAGAGTTTCAAAAGTCAAATCTTACTTTGGAAGAATCAAATTCTAAAGACTTAGAAAATTTTCTAAGTATTTAAGAAACATAACAATTTCAGAACTTCTGAGCCATTGTTCACAGTCAGCAAATTCTGGATGTTCTCAAGACAGAGTTTAGTCAGAACTTCTGAGCCAGCGTTCATAACGGTCCAGTCAGAGTTTGCAAAGTTTAAGTCAAAGAAGGTAACAAAGCATGCTGTAAGTATACTGGAAGTTCTGAAGGATCCCTTAGAACATACCGAAGTCAGAAAATAAGAGGATCGGAAGATGAGATGCCACGTTGAAGCATAACTTCTAAATCCAGAGTCAAGCAAGGATCCAGAATATCACATGGGAACTCATTTAATACTCACAAAGTGCCTCTGAGTCTTTATCCAAGGAAGTCTTTCCACGTGTACCCCTACTGTCTTGGGAAGACAAATTTTTGTGCAAAAGTATACTAGGCCAATGTGCTGTCTATACTTTTCCTTAATTCACGCTGCTAAATCCAGTTGAGGCGCTCTTAACCATCCAACTTGAATGCAATGAACCACCGCTTGTTTAAGCTTACTTCAAGAGTAAGTCAGCATCAAGCAGGTGATGTTGGTGCCACTTGACCGCCCCAACTGCAAAAATTTCCCTATAAATAGAACATCATTTACACACTGAAAGCCCCACCTCTCTCTTGACCAGACCTCTCTCTCCCCTTTTACCAGAAAATTTGTAAAAGAGACGAAAGAATTGAGAAAGAAAGCTTTGAACCACTGCAAGAATTCCAAGAACCCAGGAAACTATAAGCACAAAATACCAAAATCTTAGCATTGATTCATTATATCCAAACTCCATTTTTCCTCAAGAGTTCTTGATTTAAGCCATCCCAGATTCTGTAATCAAACAGTAACACATTCCCCATTCACTTTCACCACAAAGGAGTCAGAATATCACCCCTTTGCCTGCTTCAGAAGTTGCAAACTTCCATCCTGCTGAGTACGTGAAGAAGCTACTCAGAAAATCACCAGAATTCAAGAACAACCTCCAGTTTACAGAATCCTTTCAAGCTGCAAGGTAAGTTTTGCTGACTCTCTATATAACTGATTAAGCATTGTCATATTTTTGCATATTCAGCACAATGTAGATATTCTAATCCTGAGGATATACATATTCTGAAAGTTCATGCATTTGCTTGCCTGAGTAAAAGAAATCCCAGTTCAGAGTTTCATAAAGAAAATACGACTCAAAATTAGAACTAGCAAATACATGTTGCCTCTGATTCTTGCTTCTGATATTTCATGAAATATTGTCATAACTATTATGCATGCAACTTCTATTCTGTAAATGACTAAGCTGGAGATGTTCTGACTGGCCAGGAGAGAGGCGAAGTTCTGACAGTTGTGTTAGAACTTCTGGAAACTTCTAAATTTTTAGAAGGTCCATAACTTCTGAACTTCCATATTTTACTAACATGTTTCTGTTTGTGCAACAAGTTAACGTCAGAACTTCTGACCTCTTCTACTTCGCGTTGGTTATGTTTTCTTCTCTTTTATCTTTGCCATTACATTATGTTTTATTTCTAATCAAAAACAAAAACACCAAAAATATTTTATATTTGCATGATATATTTTCTTTTAATTAAAAAGGACCGAAAATATTTTCTTAAGCAAAAGTTATTTTATTTTTAAAACAGAAAAAATATTTTACATTTCCTGTACATTCTTGTCTATTTCAATATGGTTGTAATAAGTAACCCTGAATTTTAAACTTGCAACCCCCACTCATAAAATATGTACCCCCATCCCCTTAAATGTTGTAATAGTGTAGAACTTTACATTTCTGCACTGTTATTTGCTTTCAATATATGTTAGTAATTAGGGTATATGACAAAATATAAAAATTGACAAATAGATCACCCTAATCAAAGACAAAATATGCATGCAATCAAACACACTCGCACACTTACACCCTTAGGGTAATTCAACTTGTTGCCTTACAAAAATAGCCATGTTATGCATGTGGGATGTCTTAGCACAAACGAATCAAAAAAGATCATAGTCCCTCGATGATGCTATCAAAAGTTGCATTTCAAAATGATCTTAGCCCCTACAGAAAAAGTTCTAAGTCATTTCACAACATTGCTATCATGGTCATACGATGATCCAACGCTTGTCCCTTCACATCCAACGATGGCGCTTCTTATCAAATCAATGGTAAGGTAGCAACATCTAAAGGAGGAGGAAAAACAGATCTAAAACCTTTTGAGCAGGTAGATTATTTTTAGTTACTTGCTCAATTCCAAAACAAACATCCTTGCTATTTTCAAAACAATCACATACACTTTCAAAACACTTTCCAAACATGAAATATTTTCAAAAGCTCAACACTTTGCATACATTCTTACGAACGAGAATCATTGCAAAGTTCGCCTAAATGATGGAACCTTTTCAAAATACTTTCAAAACCACACAAAAGCACAATTTTCAAACAAAAGCAAGTGATCTAACAAGTAACTAAGATCCCATGGAAAACCATGGATGGAAAGGGTGCTAATACCTTCCCTTTTCATAATCTACCCCCCGAACTCATGAAAACATCTCAAAAGGTCTTTCCTATGCTTTTTCACCTTTCCTTATTGGATAAAAGAAAAGTCGGTGGCGACTCTTGCTAAACCGCAACATTTTGCGAACACAAACGCAAAACCCCAAGTCAGTTCTCCCACCGTATCACACATACATAGTGAAAAGATACTACGCATAATCAAAGACCCGCTAGGTTGACTGGCCTAGGAAAAAATAAGGGCTTCCGGGCGAACCAAAAGGGTTCAGGCAAAAGTTAGGGATGAAAATGAAAAAATCTGTACACCCGGCAAGTCGAAAACCTGAAAAGGCGACTTGGGCAAAAAAGGGTATTCCGGGTGACTAAAAACCCGAAAGGGCGGTCCAGGCAAAAATTAGGGATAAAGCGTAACACTATGTCTCATTGGATCATCTTGCGACCAGACTTTGGTATCGACTATCAAACTCAGACGGCGCCAATCAATCTGATCCACCTTCGACCAAGTAGCGAAGTGATGAGACGCTTGAAGATATAAAGGCAATAGCAGAGTTGGAACCCAATGGGATTGTTTTACATAACTGTTTTTCTTTATTTAAACACAAATTGTAATTTCTATCTTTCAGCGATGTTCTCTTACTAGAGCGTCAGCCTCTTTGTACAAAACTCCTATTGCAGGCCAACTTCAAAAATCAATACAATCCATTTTCACAAGAAATTCCAAATTGTTGTTCTTTTTTCTGTTTTGTTTTGCAAGAACGTCCAATGATTCATTTTTGATATATGCATTTGAAAGTAATTGTTGCTCATAAATATTTACATGAAAAACAAAAGCAATTACTCGTAATTCCAGGAGCAGGGAAAACAAGAAGTGCCCAAACCCTACAACTACTCAGACCATCAGGTACCGGGGTATAGCCAGCTTGAGAACATGAGTAGTGGTACATACACTCCCCAAAGAGTAAGAAATATCCAAAGATGGTGATGTCAGCTTCCCCGAGCAAGACATGACTCTCCCCAGCTGAGGTTCACAATCGCAAGTGAGTCAGTAAATTATTCCCCAAGTAGAGTTTATTTCTCTCACAAGCAGAAATTAAATCTCCAATGGAATTCATTACCACCAGCAACGGAAATTCATCCCCAGCTGACTTTTATTTCTCCAAATTAGCGATTTATCAACAGAGTATCTCCTCTCCAACAGAGTCATTTCCCACAGATTTATCTTCAGACAGGGTCTCTTCCAGCAGAATATTTACCAGCCAAGGGGCAAATCCCCGGCACAGTCATCTTTGTTCACCATCCCCAACAGAAGCTAAGAAATTATGGTTTGTTACAACAGTCAAGAATACAATTTCTCACACTCTCCAAACAATAGTCAGGGATTTATTTTCTTGGACTCGGATTATTACGTCAGCATTTCATGTTCATACATCATGACATGTGCATACATCACATATAACATAGTCTCATTTATTTTGAGAACGTCATTATACAATGCATCTCATGCATCGCACATAACTAACCCTGTATTTCTTTCAGGAAAGACATTTATTATCAACAATTTCGAGCAGGTCCATGATCAACACTCGAAGCTAAACAGAGTAATCATCGGAGCGACAAGAACAACCTTGCCCAGGTTCATTCTGTAGTTTTACCCAAACTCATTCTGAAGCAGCCCTATTATCCCGACTGTCATATCAAAGTAACCCTACTATCCAGGTTCCTTCTCACATCCCTACTACCCCGACTTTCATATCGAAGTAACCCTACTATCCAGGTTCCTTCTCACAACCCTACTACCTCGGCTTTCATATCGAAGTAACCCTACTATCCAGGTTCCTTCACACAGCCCTACTATCCAGGATTTTATCTCGAAGTAACCCTTCTATCCAGGTTCCTTCTCAGCATCCCTACTATCCAGGCTTTCATATCGAAGCAACCCTACTATCCAGGTTCCTTCCCACAACCCTACTACCCCGGCTTTTATATCGAAGTAACCCTACTATCCAGGTTCCTTTTCACAGCCCTACTACCCCGGCTTTCATATCGAAGTAACCTTACTATCCAAGTTCCTTCTCACAACCCTACTATCCAAGATTTCATATCGAAGTAACCCTACTATCCAGGTTCCTTCTCACAAGCCCTACCATCCAGGCTTTCATCTCGAAGTAACCATACTATCAAGGTTCCTTCTCATAGCCCTACTATCCAGGATTTCATATCGAAGTAACCCTACTATCCAGGTTCCTTCTCACAAGCCCTACTATCCAGGCTTTCATCTCGAAGTAACCCTACTATCCAGGTTCCTTCTCACAACCTTACTATCCAGGCTTTCATATCGAAGTAACCCTACCATCCAGGTTCCTTATAAATCCCTACTATCCAGGCTTTCATCTCGAGGTAACCCTACTATCCAGGTTCCTTCTCATAACCTTACTATCTGGGTTCTTCCACTCTTATCCCAAGACAGCAGTCCACATCACTGTAAGACCGGGATCCGATTAAACACAATTGATTTCACATTTCCCCAACAAGTCGCGGTGCAGCATATACCCCGACATGATATGAAGTTCACTTCTGCTTCCCCAAACCGGAGTTATTCTCCAGTAGAGTAACGGAAAATTGAAGCTCCTAAAACTCTATTTCTCTCAAGACAGAGACCAGCATTCCCTAGCGAAGTCCTCCTCAACAACAGGTATACAGGTTATCGCAAAAGAATCTCTTACGCGATCGACATATCTTCGGATGGAATCTTTAATCACATCTCTGACAATTCTCTAGCAAATACCAAATGGCATCTATAAGCCCATTCCCGATATCACAAATCACTTCATGCGAGTGCAAATTTCTGGGCACTCTAGTGTTCAATCATCTTCCACCTTCAGATCACGAAAGGCAAACGAGCCAATCTACATCCTCAAGTTTAAGAAGATTGAACAGGGGAAGCTGTTGTACCCCAAAATTTTCCCTCCCATATTTCTCAATACATGTCAAGTGAGGTCCTTAAATTTCTCAAGGAAATTCAAGAGTTGACCAGACAAACTCTCTCCTAAGGCAGTCTACCTAAAATTAGGGTTTCATTTTTCATCAGGATATATGAACCACAAAGGACTAAAATGCTCACCATTGTCCTAATATGTTCTCAAGATCATCTAGGTCAAGTTCCAAGCCTTGCAGAAGAAGTTTGCTCAGTCAATTACTCAAAGGCCTGAAAATCGACTGTGTTAGGTCAAAAGTCAATTGTGGCCCATATACAGTCAAACTTCAAGATTTTTGGTCAACATCCTCATTTTGAAGTATCATTCATCATTTGATAAAGGGTTGATCATGATTCATCAAGGATTGCTCACAATTCATCAAAACCCAAAAGTTGCTAAATTAGGGTTTTGTAGGAAAAGTCAACTCAACTTTGACCAAGCATAACTTTCTCATACTTTATCAGAAATGACCCATCCAAATCTCATTTTTAAGAGGATTCAATTACTAACAATTCATATTCATCCCCCAAGTTCTAAATATGCACTCACAAAAAGATATGAATTTTGACATTATAGGGTCATTTTGAAAAGTCAACAAAAATACCTTTTGGGTCAAAGCTTCATACATGACCATGGAATACTCAATTGAGATGAGACCAAAAGGTTTTTTAGGGGACATCATAAGCTTTCTAAAAAGTCCAAGAAAACCTCTCTAGGGTCAAAATTGAGAGAGTTATGCATTGGCCAAGTTGACCTTTTTTTTGCAAAATTGCCAAAAGCCAAGTGTGCTCAAATTTGCATTTTTTGCTAAATGGGCCGAACTTTTTATGCTTGCACCTCAATTATAATGTGGTCCATGACTCAAATGCTTATCCACCAATTGTTTGCTTCATTTTTCAATTTATTTTGATTTTTCATTAATTAAAAGGTGAATTAAATCAAATAAATGATGAAAATCAGCAAAGATTTGATTTGATTGGTTTTTGTGACAGGTTACCAACCAAGATTTGATGAGCTTGCATTATCAATTCCTATCAATGGTAATTGGAACAAAAAGAGCATGATTAGGCCTAATTTGGAAACAAATCATACAAGGAAGGAATGAAATCAAATCTTCAAAGTTTTCAAAGATACATGTAGTTTTTATAACCCTAATTCATTCAGGGTTATATATGGAACGTGACCAAGGCAAGAGACAGGGTTGACAGTCGTGCATAGCCAAGAACAAAAACTCAATTTTTGGTAGAAAAGTGGTGATTTGATCTCTACCATAGAGGAAGATTCAAAGCTTTCCAACACTCCTAATCGCATCCTGGAGCGTCTCTGAAGCTAACTGGATCAATTGCAAGCCTCCTCGTGCCCGGAATCGACCCATAGCAGTCACACGGTTTGCCTAAAAAACTCGTTTTTGATTTCATTGATTTACTCATCATATGCACGTTTTGATTATATATTCTTGTTCATCATTGAGTTTGCAAGCTAATCATTCTATTCAATTGCATTTTTTATGACTGTATGTGAAACTGCCATGGCTAGGGTTTTGCTTTCTCGTTTAGGGCTTTGCAGTATAGGCTAAATTGGACGTTAATTCTGGTACCATGATACTCGTGAGGATGAGACGAGTTGATTGGTACCTTTGAATTCCATTTATCCTGCTTGTGGACAATTTTTGAGATGCACAGGTCTGTACCTACAACGAAACGTTCGTAGGTAAAAGCTTGTTTACCTAAAACGAAGGTTTGGTGAAGAAGATGATGCGTGGCACTCCCTGGTTGGGTGGTTTGAATTTTAGCGCGTTTTTCCATTAACCATTATTTTTCATATAATATTTTGTTTTCATTATATGTACAAACAAGTCAAGCAACTCAATTGGTAAGCGTCCATTGGAAATATGCATAAGGACCTGGGTTCGATCCCCAGGTCCCAACCTTTGTTCATATTATTTTGCTTCATGAGATCAGGTACACCACACATCCAAGCATCCACCATGCAACTCAAGATCTGGCCATCCAATTCATCAGCACTCCTGATCCAATGCCTTTCCCTTGAAGGATTACCATGCGCCTCAAGCCAACCTACACACCAGATCCAGCAAAGTTAAATGGGCTTGGATCATTTGGGCTCAGAATTTCAGCAATATACCCCTAGCATTGCTATTAGGCCCATCTCTAACCTTTTTCTATTTATTTCTTTTCTTTAATTCTTTTTAATTTTCTTTTAATCTTTTTAATTGACAAATTAACTACTTTCCATAAAAATCATAAAATCAAGACTTCATAAAAATTAGGATTAGTTTTTTTTATTATTATCAAAATTTATCTAATTTAGTTTAACTTAGGGAAATTGTAATTTATTTTCGTAAATAAAATCAAATAGAAATTATGTTAAAACTCTTGATTTAATTTTATTTCTCTTTTTCTCAAATAAATAAAAATACAAAAAATAGAATTTTAGAATAATTAATTTATTTTTTCTTAAATTAAAATTAATTAGAATTAGGATTTTCTTTTTAATTGTTTCATTATTTTCTTATATAACAAAAACATGACAAAAACATTTTTTAATCGCGAATAGGTCTAGTCAAGGGTCAAAACCCTATTTGTCTCGTATTTAATTCATCACGCGCCTTTATTATTTTTGCCAATATTTTTGTAACTGTTCATGGTTTGTAATAGTTTAATCTAGGGCTTTTTACTTATCGCTTTTTCTCGGGTTTTGGTTATGTAATTAATCCCCCACCCCGAAGCCTTGTAATAGCGTAGATTTACTTTCTCGCATTTTTAATTCCCGCAAATATTTAAAATGTTTAGATGTATACTAATAGGATTGCATGACAAGAATTCATGACAAATTAATACGGTTAGAAAACCCTAATGTACAAAGATTAAATAACTGAAAACAGATCACTCGCACATATCACTCTTAGGGTATACTCTCACTTCAGTTGCCTTCGGTAAACGATCATTAAGCATAGGGTGTCTTAGTGGTTGCCCTCCTGTCTAAAAAGATCAAATGTCCCGTTCGAATGTTGCCTCAGAAATGTTGCCTCGAATATGATCTTAAGACTCTAGGGTTATTACTAAGATGTCCTAACATTGCTTTAGTGATCGTACGACCCTTTTAAATTGACCCTTACAACTCCAACGACGGTGCTACCTATTTCTCAATAGTAGGATAGCGCTGTCTAAAGGAAACGAGAATAGAAACAATCTTTTTTCGAGTAGGTAGATGCTAGTAGGTACTTGCTCAGTAAAAACTTTTCACACTTACACTTTTCAAACAAATTTTCAAAACAACTTTATCACACCTTTGTTGCAAGCTTTCATTTGGGCATTTGACTCCCTTCATGCTTGTTTCGTTTGGGCACATGAATCCTTCAGTACAAGTTTTTGGTCACACCTTTTGTTTGGGCATATGTTTCCCTTCATGCAAGCTTTCGTTTGAACATAGATCTTTTACATGAAGGCATGAAGTCACAAGGCAGGGACTCCCTATGTACACTCCTTCGTTTGGCCATATTGACCTTTGGGCAGGCAAGCCTTTGATTGGTCAGAACCACCTTCACAAGTTTTTGTTTGTAACTGCGTCCCCTTCGAATCAACATCTTTCGAATCCAACTCTGGGCATCCTATTCAAAGGACATGCTTGATGGTCCATTTGAAGGATTTACAGGCCCACTTTAAGGCATGTTTTTGGTTACCCATCCAAGGGTCACACTTTTCGCTCCTTCGAAGGATGCTCAAAAGTGACTCAATCAAAAGGAACTTGTTAGAGGAAAATCAAATAGTATTGCTTAGAGAAGAGTCTGGTCGAAGAAGGGTCAAAACAAAAATATGATATTCAAAGATGCTTGCTGCCAAGTTCAGACCTGGCACACTGGCCAAAACTGCTGCACAACAGTCCTGAACCACTTCCCCCTTCTTACCCCAAAATATCATACAAGGCAATGTCTCTCGAAAGCTACAAGGAATAGGTTACTCAAATTGTTCAAACCTTTTGTTTTCCCTCCAAAAGCTTCAGGCAACTTTACCTATAAATAAGAAGCTTCACAATGTTTTGAGGGAGGACTTTTTGGCCAGAGGAAGGAATCTTCAAATTTATCAAACACCATAAGTTCTCAAACACTTAAGCATTTGTGAAAAACACAAACTCAAAAATCTCAAACACTTGTCCCCTTCGAATCTGAAGTATCCTTACACCTTGTTACCCTTTGAATCCAGTAAGAAAGACATTTCATTTGTTTTTCTCCTTCGAATCAAATAGTAGAAATGCTGCTTCTGGTCCCTTCCTTCGAATCCACTAGCATTCAAGGAAACCACTTCAAAGTACAACACACCCTCCAACCTCCAGCAAGGTAAGTTGTTCCAAACCTTGAGCTTTTCGTTTCTTGTATAACATATAAATAAGATTTCCTTTCGTTTCAAGCATGTACATACCATTGTTCTTTTCGTTTCCACCCTTTTAATATGTTATCAGAGCTAATCCTTTCGTTTTGATTCTTGTTTACCTAAACATGCATTAAGTATTAAACTGATTGTAAGGCAATACTAGCATGGCCTTAGGCCATGTTGCTATTCAATAGTTCAAACGAAAGAAACAGGAAACAGGAAGTAGAAAACAAAGCTTCTGGCTTCAACACTAAGTCCAGGCCCAGGCAAAAGGCACTCCCTCACTGCTTTCAGTCCCCAGTCAAAGGAGGTAGCCATAAGGCACGCCTGCACTAAGTCCAAGCCCAGACGAAAGACACTCCTTCAATGCTTTCAATCCCCAGTCGAAGGATACAGAAAGGCATATTGCACCTTGCATCAGTTCCAGGCCCAATCGAAAGGCACAACATGCTGACCCCCCAGGTCTCAGTCGAAAGCCACACCTTCACCCCATTTCAAGCCAAATCGAAGAGAGCCAGAAAGTACAGAATCGAAGGGTTTTCTGCCTCAATCGAAAGACCCTCATTTTTCTTGCTTTTATTTTATTTTTGCCTTTATATTTTCATGCACTTCAATATGGTTGTAATAGTGTAGGATTTTATCTTTCTACATTTTATTACTTTTTGTATGATTTGCTAGTAAAATAGGGTATGTATGGCAGGATAAAAACAACAAGTAGACAACACCTAATCAAAGACTAAATGCATGCAAATCAAACACACTATTCACACATGCACGCTTAGGGCAATTCCACTTGTTTCCTTGGAAAAATAGTCATGTCCCTCGAACATGGGCGTTTTAGCAAAGACCCTCAATAAAAGATCGTAGTCCCTCGATGACCGTTAATGTTGCCTTTGGTAAATGATCTAGTTCCTAAACAACATTGCTAAAACGTCACATAGGTTGTCTTCTATGAATATACAAACATCCCACACCCGTCCCTTCACATCCAATGATGAGGCATCTTACCAAAATAATGGTAAGATAGCAATATCTAAAGGAGGAGGAAAAGAACACTTACAACCTTTTGAGTAGGTAGGTTGCTCCTAGTTGCTCGCTTGCTCACAACAAAAACACTTTATACACAAACACTCTCATTTTGAAACATTTTTAAAAAAAGACAACACTTTGTACGCGTTCTTATAGAAAAGAGAACCATTACAAAGACACCTTTTCAAAATCACTTTCAAAAACACACTTCACAAACACTTCTTTGAACTATTTTCCAAACAACACTTTGTACGCGTTCTTATAGAAATGAGAAACATTGCAAACACGTTTTCAAAATACTTTCAAAACCCAAACCACAAGCATATTTTCAAACCAAAGCAAGTGATCTAGCAAGCAACTAAGAGTCTGTAGATAACTACGGATGAAAAAGGTGCTAACACCTTCCCTTTTCATAACCTACCCCCCGAACTCAAGAAATAATATCGAAAAGTATTTCCTATTCTTTTCAACCTTTCCTTATTGGATAAAATAAAAGTCGGAGGCGACTCTTGCTATCCGCAATAATTGCGATCAAACGCAAAACACCCAAGTCAGTTGTCTCACCGTGTTACAGAACTGGCGACTATGCTGGGGAACTTTGAAAGTGGGATTACCTTTGGGCTAGATTACCTTTAATTGCTTTCATATTGTTTGACTTGATTGATTTATTTTATGGTTATTTTTTTGGGCTTGTTTTGATCCTCCACCCAGATCTGGGGCACCTTTTTAGGTAAGTAGCAATAAATTATGGAAACAGTGCGGGGTATACCGACATGGTCTAAGAAATAGCTACGTTAGTGTAACACATTTGTTGGTACCGGTATCCCTTGAGTAGTCAAGGAGAATACGGGGCCGTTGTGTGGTGTCATAAAGCACTAACTGACTTTAGAATCTTACTTGACCAACTTGGCCATTAGGAAGTAGTGAGGTAGCCGGCTTTGGTGCAGTCCGAAGTTGGTTGACACTCGATACTACGCTCATTAAGATCAGAATTTCGGGATATTTCTGTCGCCATTAAAGAGGATTGCGCTGAAACAATACCTGTGATACGGTGGGAGAACTGACTTGAGGTTTTGCGTTTGTGTTCGCAAATGTTTCGATTTAGCAAGAGTCGCCACTGAATTTTTATTTTATCCAAAGGAAAGGTCAAAAAGCACAGGAAAGACCTTTGAGATGTTTTCTTGGGTTCGGAGGGTAGATTATGAAAAGGGAAGGTGCTAGCACCCTTTTCATCCATGGTTTTCCATGGGCTCTTAGTTACTTGTTTAGATCACTTGTCTTGCTTTTCTAATTGTTTGAAATGGTGCTTTGTGTGGTTTTGAAAGTATTTTGAAAAGAGGTCATCGTTATGGCAATCTTTGTAATGATTCTTGTTTGAAGAATGTATACAAAGAAGTTTGTCTTTTGAAAAATGTTTCAATGTTTGAAAGTTTGTTTTTGGAAATTGTTTTAAAATTGTGTGTGTGTTTGAAAATAGCAAGGATGGTTTGCAAATTGATCAAGTAACTAGGAGTTGTCTACCCAATCAAAAGTCTTTCTTGTACATTTTTAACCCTTTGACATTGTTGTTTTACCATTGTATTTGGTAAAATACCCTATCTTTGGATGTTAAACGGGACGGGTGTGGGTCATCGTATGACCATGATAGCAATGGTACCAAGTATCTTGACAAGTTTTAGGGACTAAGATCATCTTTGTTTTAACACAACCTTGTCTAGCATCATCGAGGGACTATGATCTTTTGTTTTTGTTTTGTTTTGCCAAGATACCTAGCATGCATACCATGGCCATTTTAAGGCAACAAAGTGGATGAAACCCTATGGGTGCTTGTGTGCATTGTGTTGTCATTTTTCATGCATTTTTGTCTTGTATTTAGTCATGCTATTTATATTGATTTTTGGTCTTTTGCATACAAACCCTAGTTCTTACTATCATGGTACAATGAAAGAAATAAAATGCGTAAAGTAAATCTAGACTATTACACAATATTATGGGGAGGGGGATACAAGTTTGAATAGGGGGTATTTGCACAAAATAAAATCCTAATTTACTATTACAACCCAATTGAATTTATACAATAAATAAATAAGCAAATATTTAAATGTGCAATAAAATGTAAATATGCACAAATGTTTTTGTATTTATTTTTATGTATGAGAAAATAAATTTATTTATATCTTAAAAACAAGAAAATAAAATGATTATTTTTGAAAGGGTAAAAACCCTAATTTTTGGTTTAATAAAAAATATATTCTAATATTATTTATTTGTCCATTTTTGTTTAGGAAAAAAATATTAATATATACAAAGTGTTAAAAAATTAAATATTGTATGAAAATATTATTTTAAGTGTATAAATAATAAAAATAAAACAAGTTTAAATAATAAAAATAAAAGTATATTAACCTAATAACTAATTTTATGCCAAAAAAATGCAAAAATTAAGAAAATATTTTTGGGTTTTTTAATGTTCAAGAAAAAATAATAAAAATCAGAAAATATAAAAGAAATGAGAAAATATACAAAATAAAGAAAATGGGCCAAGGGGGTTCAAAAAACAAAATGGAGGGTGCAAACAGCAACAAGCCCAAGCGCCAGGCCCAGACTCCACTTCGTCCTTGTCCTTTGAACAAACACGTGCGCGCCCTGTACTTCAAAATCTATTCTTGCTCATGCTTGCATGAAATCCAAAACTTACAACATGAAACTTGTAGCTTGTTAACTCACGATTCTAATGATATAAAAAACGTGACCTAACTCTAAAAGATCAAGGAGAATTTTATCACCCCTAATTTCTGACCTAAAAATTTCGGCAACTTCAACTATCAAATACTCATAGCTCAGTCAATATAAATAGGAACTATGCATATGTACAACTCAAGCACATTGAAGACTACATCTTGGCTTTACAAACCTAAGCCTAAGGATGTCTAAATAGAGAGATAGAAACTTAGAAAATACCTTGTTCAGTTGAGCAACTTTCCCAATGCTTAACTTGCCTTGAACTTGCCTGAATCTCCTTGTAGAACTCAATCTGCAAACTCAAAAATTGAAAATGGTGAAGCTTGAAAATGAGGTTACAGTTGCTGAACAATGACTTGGATAGTTTAGGTGTGTTGTAGGGAATATGTTTGAAGTGATTCAAGACAAAACGCACGAGCCAATTTGGTTTTGGAAATGGTTTTGCAGTGGTTGCCCTATTTGGGCAGAAAATTTTGATTTCTGTGTTTAAGGGTGTTTGAGAGCTTAGAAAATCGTGTTTAGGCTTGTTACAATATGCTGAACTTGTTTGAAATGATACAAAGACCAGCTCTTATCAGATTTCCCAATTGTGGACTTTTTGCAAGCTTACTTGCTTTTGAAGCAAAAGTTGAAGTGACAAAGGCAAAGGCTGTACTGGCTAGCTCAAGGCCTGATGAGAGTTGGTACCAATTGCCTGATATCTGTGGATCTTGTTTGCAAAAATATATTAGGTCCATGGCTCAAGATAAACAAAGTTACATAAAGTGAACTTTATCAAAGTAGCAATGTAAACTTTTTGCCATATTTGGATTAAACCCTTGTACAAAGCTTCAAAGATCAAAACAATGCCATTGTCCAATGTATTTGCATTCAATTTTGGAGTGTAAAATGGATTAGAACCTGTAATGCAAGTACAAGCATGATCCAAACTGATTTGCAAGTTGTAACATGGTGCAAAATGCCTTGGACAAAAGTGAGAAATTTCCATTTTCTTTTCTTCGATTCTCCCTAACCATAAATGATTTTGGAGAGTTCTTTGACATTTTGGAAAGATTGTAAAATTCTATACAATCCATATTTGAAATTCATTTTGAGATTCCACTTGGAAATATGTGAAAAGTTGCCATGAAGATAGGTCAAAATCCTGCCTGAACTAGGGCAAAATTTCACTAAGTTAAAAGTTTTATGGACCCCTATTCACAAAATCATAACTTGAGATCCAAGTATCTTTTGGGAAAACTTTGTGAATAAAAGTTGTAGATTTTGTGGAGGACTACAACTTTCATGTTGGAAGTTTTCTTTGAATCCAATTGCATCATGCTGAAAAAGTTGGGAAAAGTTGAGAAAAATTAAGAAATTTTCATAACTTAGAAAATTTCTAAGTTATGAAATTTTTCAATCTTAAACCCTAATTTCCAAAATTAGGTTTCTTGGTGAAAAAGTTTCATGTTTTGACACATCTTGATGAAAAATGACCCTTGGCACTTGATTTTGACCAAAAAGTCAAAGTTTGACTTTTCAGTGTATAATTGATTTTTGATCAGTTGACTGGAAAATTCATCTGTCAATCTAATGATTTTGAGATCTTTTTAACTCTGTGATTAGGTCAAGATGAGGCCATTGAGTCCTTGAAACCATGCTTGAACCCAATTTGCCATTGGCTAGGTGAAAAATCAGAAATTACCCTTCTACAGTCAAAACCCTAATTTTGACCATTTTGCCCTTTTGATGATCTGATCAAATTTCTTGAGGAGTTGTGACCCAAACTTGATTAAATGGTTCATAGGAGCATAGAATGTGATTGTGGATCAAAAATTATGAATTTTGACTGTAAATTGGCCAAAGTTGACTTTTCCCCCAATATAGTTGATTTTTAGGTCAACTGTCCAATTGACTAGGCAAAAATTTGATTCAAGGTTTGAAACTTGGTATGGGAAATCTTAGAGGTCCAACATGAAGTATGAAAGTCACATGAGGCATTGGAAGTCCAAAAATCCTTTTGCAAACTCAAACCCTAATTTCAAGTGATCAGTGCAAAGAGGTGTCTTGAGCTGAGCAAACCTTAATCTGATCTTGAATCTAAGAAGTCTTGTGAGGGGAATCTTGATAAAATGAGAGGGCAAACTTTGGGGTACAACAATACCTGATGAAGATAGATCAGTGATATTGAGATCCCCTAGAACCCGATTACTATTACTAGGACAGGTTGAGCCAACTAAACTTCAAGAGGGTACTTACCTACAAACTCTACGCAAGCCTAAACCTAAGGATTTGTCTGATTTGTGTATATATGACTATTTGTACATAACAACTTGATTACTTTGCATACTTGTACATAACATCATGACATCATACCATAGCATTTTCAATATCCATTTCAAGGATCTCGAGGGCCTTTGACGTAGGGTCACATCCAACCAGGTGTCTATCAAGGGGCAAGAGGATTTATTTTCCGCTAAACCAAATGCCGTCAAGACCAAAGCATCGTAACTAGAGTCAAGGGCTACGACCAACTTGACATGGTGAGCTTAATTCTCGTGGAAGGACATCCACCGATACGAAGTTCTCCAATCAAGCTGTAAGTAACATATTCTTGTGTTTACCCCGCGAGATACTTCAAAACATGCATCCACATATCATGCATCATATCATGACAGGTTTCTTCCATACAGGTCTTCTTATCTTCCTACAGCTTATTTCAGCAAGATGGATATGGAATAAATGGTGAAGGATCTCCAGGCACAAAATTCCCAATTCCAACAAATGTTCCTTGCTATGGCTAAGGGGCAAGAGGACTTGAAGACTCTTCTTCTCAAAGACAAGAAGAAAAACTCAAAAAAGCCAGTAGGCATCCTGAACTTGGGAAGAAGACTTAGAAGACCAGTCATGAGAGCTCTAGATCTCAACTCTATCGAGTGAGGGGAATAATCATGAAGAAGATAATAGTCTGGGGGTTGATGAAGTTGAAGTTGACTACTCTGAGGAACAATAACCTCCTGCTGATGATAAATACAAACAGTTGGAGGATCGCCTCAATGCTCTGGAAATTCAGCAGATACCTGGCTTGGACTTTGAAGAGTTAGGTTTGGTTTTCAGAGTGGTCATTCCCCCCAAAGTTCAAAATCCCTACCTTTTCCAAGTATGATGGGATCTCTTATCCTAAAATTCCTCTGAGGTTATATGTCCACAAGATCCAGCCTCACACTGCTGAACGGAAGCTATGGGTCCATTTCTTCCAAGAAAGTTTGGTTGGCACTCAACTAGAGTGGTTCTATCAGTTAGAAGGAACCGATATTCACACCTGGGAGGACTTGGCTGCTGCTTTCTACAAGAAGTACCAATACAATATTGATCTTGCACCAACTCGTGTGCAATTGAAAAATATGACCATGCGTTCCAACGAGGGCTTCAAAGAGTACACCCAAAAATGGAGAGACTTGGCAGGAAGAGTGCAGCCACCCTTAACTGATAGGGAGTTGATTGACATCTTTATGGGAACTTTGACTGGACCTTTCTTTAATAACCTAATTGGAAGCTCCTCGGATGGATACACTAAGCTAATACTGACTGGAGAAAGAGTCGAAACTGGCATCAAAAGCGGTAATATCCAAGGAGCTACATCCTCTGATGCTCAGAAAAAGCCATACAATGGGAAGAAAGAGTCCAATGTTGTTTACGGCAAAAAAAGGTCATAACAATAGCAACCACGACCAACATGTGGGGGAAGTCTTGATCTCCTGTCCTGCATTAGTGCAACAACGTCAACAGGGGAATTAGCGTAAGGAGGTCGTGCCTAAAAGAAAATTCACTAAGATCAACATGCCACTGGCTCAAGCGCTACAATATATTTTGAAAGTAGAGCTGATTACGTTAAAGGCTCCTCTTTGGAATCCCGATACTTTTGCTCCTACTTATCATCCCAATGAAAGGTGTGCATACCATTTTGATAGTCCTGGACACGACACGAACAGTTGTTGGGCTCTGAAGAACAAGATCCAAGACATGATTGAAGCCAAGGAGATTGATTTTGACCCTCCAGAGGCTCCTAGTGTGATCATTGCTCCTATGCCAAATCATTGAGAGCATCATGTTCATTTTGAATTTTCAATTGTAATCTCTTTTCTAGTTCAAACACTTATCTATTAATGTCAAACTCCGTTTCATTAATGCATTGCATATGTTTGTCTTGAATTCATCCATTCGTTTTAGTTATATTTAAACTATGCTTTTTACTCCCTTTATGATATTCAACTCTTGTTTTAAAAGTTGCAAGCCTTTAGTGCGAGGATGACGAAAACAATGCTTTAATCTTATACAATATGCTTTTGGACAGACCTTGCTGACGATGTACAGGCGTTATTTCAATTTCTAAACACTGGAGTTATAAGGAGGATAATACATAGTCAACCCCTTTGAGCCAAAGAAGTAGGAGTTTCTTTTTTTACACAAACCGAAACCTTTAATCAAAACCTGGGACAGGGTAGTCTCTCAGTTAATTCAAATGTGCATTCAGTTGGAAGCTTTCACTTCATACACAACGAATGACATCAAAAACATTCCCCTGGAATCAAAAGACGATGATGGTTCCCTACCAAAATAGGCAGTCATTATCTCTCAAAAGAAAATCCCACTAAGTCAAAATCTACGAATGAGACTTAAGAAAAACTGGGGCACTCCGCTGACTGTAATCTCAAAAACAAGAACAGTCAGGCAAAATCAGAGATAATAAATCAAAAAAAGAGGTCACTACAAATCCTCAACAACATGAAAAATGTTGCAGAAGTGACTGCCTTCCAACAAACTTAGCTTGTCTGAACCATCACCAAACATCATTCCAGACTCAATTGGAGTTCAAACGTACAATTAACTGAGTTTAGGACTGAAGAACATCATGAAGAACGGGCGGGTACAAATACACTTTAAGCCTTATCCTTTGTTTCTTAAACCGTGAACCAAGCCACATTATAATCCTTCAAAATTCCTAATTGAAGCATGGATTAGTTCGAAAGCATACTGTTACAAAAGGTATCCTGACTCCAGTAAGGCTTACTCTAAATCCTGATTTGAATTCAAATACTTGCAAAATTCTTTTATCTGCTAAAACCCATTTTCAAAACTTCAAGACAAGCATAAACTTTGCATTATTTTGAATATCGATGTTTTCATATGGCTAATTGTTTGACAAACAGAGAAATTCACACGACGAATATTCAGCAAACGAAAGCTCTCTCAGTGGACAAAATCACTTCAAATGGGATGACACTTCCAATGACAAATCTCTTATAAGAAAGGGGGCATGACATGTCACTGTCCAACTCGTCTGGGGAAGTCAAGTCAAGATTCCAAGAAATCTCTCAAGAAGTGCTGAGTAACCAGAAACAGGTATGTATCTGAATCCCTTGGGGCATTGAACATGAACCCCGACAAAGGGATATATACGGTCAAACAAACATCTCCTGGAAATACTACAAACACTTTCTACTAGGGGCAGTGAAAAGTCTCCCACAAAGTCCTTTTCATAAGGTGATCCCCATCAAGAGTTTCAATCTCTGAAAACTTCTCCCCAACTGAGTTGATCTCAAGAATCCTCGAGGAGTTCTGTCAAAAGCGCCCCTCCAGCAGATTTGCGATAGGGTTTATTTCCCTAACAAACGGCAAGATTTCCCATCTTTAATTTTCCTCTCAAACTATCACCCCTCAAGGGACCATAACTCCTCTTATCTAGTAGACTTTCCTACAATCCCCAATAGCTCCCCAGTAGAGCAACGAATAATGAAGACTCATAAACTCTCTTCCCCAAGCAGGGATCAACACTCTCCACAGAGTTTTCCTCAAGAAAAGTCAACATCCCCCAACAGAGTTCTCCTCAAAACAACAAAACAGGATTCCCCCAGCGGAAACATTCTAAGCAAAGTTTGAAGATGGGGCATACTCTTCATCCCTAACAGTCGTCTGGGGTTCAGCTTCCCAAAACCCCTAGCACTTGTCCAGGATTTATTTTCCAAGACAAAATTACATTCCGACAATTTTTCATGCATCATATTTACATATATGATAAATGCATACAACATAATCTCATTTATTTTGAGAACATCATCAAGCCATGCATTCATCTACATGCAACTAACCCTCTTCCTTGTAGGAAAAGTCAATTAGAAAAAAATCCTCTTTTGGAAAATATCACAACTATTTCTCAAAAGGTCAAAGATTAATTCCTGAAACAAGCCAGGACAATTATCTACACGACCAGCTGAAACAATCCTATACGGGCTCCTTCTCATAAACTCTTTTGGAAACAGTTCAGATGAGATTCGAATACGGCTGACATTCTGATACTTACTCCTGATTATCTTCTAGAAACAGTTCAGATGCAATCCGGATACGGCTGACATTCTGATACTTACTCCAGATTCTCTTCTAGAAACAGTTCAAATGTGATCCAGATACGGCTGACATTCTGATACTTACTCCATATTCTCTTCTAGAAATAGTTCAGATGCGATCCAGATACGGCTGACATTCTGATACTTACTCCAGATTCTCTTCTAGAAACAGTTCAGATGCGATCCAAATACGGCTGACATTCTGATACTTACTCCGGATTCTCTTTTAGAAACAGTTCAGATGCGATCCAGATACGGCTAACATTCTAATACTTACTCCAGATTCTCTTCTAGAAACAAATCAGATACGATCCAGATACGGCTGACATTCTGATACTTACTCCAGATTCTCTTCTAGAAACAGTTTAGATGCGATCCAGATACGGTTGGCATTCTGATACTTACTCCAGATTCTGTTCTGGAAACAGTTCAAATGCGATCCAGATATGGCTGAAATTCTGATACTTATTCCAGATTCTCTTCTAGAAACAGTTCAGATACGATCCAGATATGGATGAAATTCTGATACTTATTCCAGATCCTCTTCTAGAAACAGTTCAGATACGATCCAGATATAGCTGAAATTCTGATACTTATTCCAGATCCTCTTCTAGAAACATTCCAAATACGATCCAGATACAGATGTCATTATGACACTCATTTCTACATACTTTTCAAATACAGTCCAGATACGATCCAGATATGGATGTCATTCTGCCACTCATTCAACATACCTTTCAAATACAGTCCAGATACGATCTAGATACGGATGTCATTCTGCCACTCATTCAGCATACCTTTCAAATAGAGTCCAGATACGATCTAGATATAGATGTCATTCTGCCACTCATTTAACACACCTTTCAAATATAGTCCAGATACGATCCAGATACGGAGGTCATTCTGACACTCATTCAGCATATTTCTCAAATACAGTCCAGATACGATCCAGATACGGATGTCATTTTGATGCTCATTCAATACATCTTTCAGATATGAGTCAGATACAATCCATTTATGGATATTATTCTGATACTCATCCCACTACATCCGTTGGTTCAGTTTAAATCTCTCAATGGTTTATCATGATTCTTTCTCGTAGACATTTTCTCTGGTTCAGATAAATCGCTCCAAGATTTATTCTGATTCTTTCCAGTTAAAGAATATTCAAGACCTCTGTTGGTTCATTTTAAATCTCTCAACGGTTTATCCTGATTCTTTCCCGTAGACATTTTCTCTGTTTTAGATAAATCGCTCCAAGATTTGTTCTGATTCTTTCCAGACCTCTGCAGGTTCAGTTTAAATCTCTCAATGGTTTATCTTGATTCTTTCCCGTGGACATTTCCTATGGTTCAGATAAATCGCTCCCAAATTTATTCTGATTCTTTCCAGACCTCTGCTGGTTTAGTTTAAATCTCTCAACAGTTTATCCTGATTCTTTCCAGTAGACATTTTAGCTGGTTCAGGTAAATCACTCCAAAGATTTATTCTGATTCTTTTCTAGTTGAAGTTAAATTTAGACTTAGTCTAATTTCTATTAACAATCACCTTTGGATGGCATCTATAAGCCCATCTCCGACAACTCTCCACCATCCCTCCAAATGGCATTTGTAAGCTCATTACCTACACAATCAACCACCACACTATCAAGTGCAAATTTCTGGGCACTCTAATGTTCAATCATATTCCACCTTTAAGCCACGAATGACAGACTCGCCAATCTAACTCTTCAGGTTTAAGAAGATTGAACAGGGGCAGTTGTCGTACCCCAAAATTTTCCCTCTCATTTTTCAAGGAATTTCTCACAAGGATTCTCAAGGTTAAAGCTTGCACATGTACATTGGGATTTTCCAGTACCAAGATTAAAAGGAAACTGTCAAAAAGGGGGGAAAACAAATAAAATTAATATTTTGACAAATTTGAGAAAAACAAGTGTTTTTCGATTCAGCTCATTTGATTGGCCTTTTGGCATCTTTCGATGCAAGCTTGGCTTGTATCCTCCGACTGGACGTGGGCCTCGGGCACACTGGCTTGGATTGACAAGTCACAAAGCCTCCTGTATCTTCCTTCGATTCTAAGGCAAAAGGCTCCCTTTTGGCATCCTTCGATTTGCATTTTTTGCCTCCTATATACCTCTTTCGAATCTGGATATTTTGGCCTCCTGCATGCGCCTGTCGTTTGGGCATGTGGTTCCTTTATTGCAAGCTTTCATTTGGGCATTTGACTCCCCTCATTCTTATTTCGTTTGGGCACATGAATCCTTTAGTACAAGATTTTGGTCACACCTTTTGTTTGGGCATATGTTTCCCTTCATGCAAGCTTTCATTTGAACATAGATCTTTTGCATGATGGAATGAAGTTACAAGGCAGGGCCCCCTATATACACTCTTTCGTTTGGCCACATGGAACTTTGGGAAGGCAAGCCTTAGATTGGTCAGAACCACTTTCACAAGGTTCTGTTTGTAACTGTGTCCCCTTTGAATCAACATCTTTCGAATCCAACTCTAGGTATCCCATTCGAAGGACATGCTTGATGGTCCATTCGAAGGATTTACAAGCCCACTTTAAGGCATGTTTTTGGTGACCCATCCAAGGGTCACACTTTTCGCTCCTTCGAAGGATGCCCAAAAGTGACTCAATCGAAAGGCACTTGTTAAAGGAAAATCAAATAGTATTGCTTGGAGAAGAGTCTGGTCGAAGAAGGGTCAAAATGAAAAGATTATATTCGAAGATGCTTGCTGCCAAGTTTAGACCTGGCACACTGGCCAAAACTGCTGCACATCATTCCTGAAACACTACGCCCTTCTTACACTAAAATATCATACAAGGAACTGTCTCTCGAAAGCTACAAGGAACAGGTTACTCAAATTGTTCAAACCTTTTGTTTTCCCTCCAAAAGCTTCAGGCAGTTTTGCCTATAAATAAGAGGTTTCACATTGTTTTGAGGGAGGACTTTTTGGCCAGAGGAAGGAATCTTCAAATTTCTCAAATACCATAAGTTCTCAAACACTTAAGCATTTGTGAAAAACACAAACTCAAAAATCTCAAACACTTGTCCCCTTCGAATCTGAAGTATCCTTACACATTGTTACCCTTCGAATCCAACAAGAAAGACATTTCATTTGTTTTTCTCCTTCGGATCAAATAGTAGAAATGTTGCCTCTGGTCCCTTCCTTCGAATCTAGAAGCATTCAAGGAAACCACTTCAAGGTCTAGCACACCCTCCAGCCTCCAGCAAGGTAAGTTGTTCCAAACCTTGAGCTTTTCCTTTCTTGTATAAAATGTAAATAAGTCTTTCTTTCATTTCAAGCATGTACATACCATTGTTCTTTTCATTTCCACCCTTTTAATATGTTTTCAGAGCAAATCCTTTCATTTTGCTTCTTGTTTAGCTAAACATGCATTAAGTATTAAACTGATTGTAAGGAAATACTAGCATGGCCTTAGGCCATGTTGTTATTCAAGAGTTCAAACGAAAGAAACATGAAACAGGAAGTAGAAAACGAAGCTTCTAGCTTCAACACTAAGTCCAGGCCCAGACGAAAGGCACTCCCTCACTGCTTTCAGTCCCCAGTCGAAGGAGGCAGCCAAAAGGCACGCCTGCACTAAGTCCAGGACCAGACGAAAGACATTCCTTCACTGCTTTCAATCCCCAGTTGAAGGAGGCAGAAAGGCATATTGCACCTTGCATTGGTTCCAGCCCAATCGAAAGGCACATCATGCTGACCCCTCAGGCCTCAGTCGAAAGCCACACCTTCACCCCTTTCAGGCCAAATCGAAGAGAGCCAGAAAGTGCAAAATCGAAGGGTTTTCTTCCTCAATCGAAAGACCCTCATTTTTATTGCTTTTATTTTATTTTTGCCTTTATATTTTCATGCACTTCAATATGGTTGTAATAGTGTAGGATTTTATCTTTATGCTTTTTATTACTTTTTGTATGATTTTCTAGTAAAATAGGGTATGTATGGCAAGATAAAAACAACAAGTAGACAACACCTAATCAAAGACTAAATTCATGCAAATCAAACACACTATTCACACATGCACCCTTAGGGTAATTCCACTTGTTGCCTCGGAAAATTAGTCATGTCCCTCGAACATGGGCGTTTTAGCAAAGACCCTCGATAAAAGATCGTAGTCCCTCGATGACCCTTAATGTTTCCTTCGGTAAACAATCTAGTCCCTAAACGACATTTCTAAAACGTCCCATAGGTTACCTTCTATGACTATACAAATGTCCCACACTCGTCCCTTCACATCCAATGATGAGGCTTCTTACCAAAACAATGGTAAGATAACAACATCTAAAGGAGGAGGAAAAGAACACTTAAGACCTTTTGAGTAGGTAGGTAGGTTGCTTCTAGTTGCTCGCTTGCTCACAAAAAAACATTTTATACACCAACACTCTCATTTTGAAACATTTTATAAAAAATACAACACTTTGTACGCGTTCTTATAGAAACGAGAACCATTACAAAGACACCTTTTCAAAATCACTTTCAAAAACACACTTCACAGACACTTCTTTGAACTATTTTCCAAACAACACTTTGTACGCGTTCTTATAGAAACGAGAACCATTACAAAGATGTTTTCAAAATACTTTCAAAACCCACACCACAAGCATATTTTCAAACAAAAGCAAGTGATCTAGCAAGCAACTAAGAGTCCGTAGATAACTACGGATGAAAAATGGTGCTAACACCTTCCCTTTTCATAACCTACCCCCCGAACTCAAGAAATAATCTCGAAAGGTCTTTCCTGTTCTTTTCAACCTTTCCTTATTGGATAAAAGAAAATTCGGTGGTGACTCTTGCTATCCACAACAATTGCGATCAAACGTAAAACACCTAAGTCAGTTCTCCCACCGTGTTACAGTATCATATGTTTGCATTATCTTTCATGAAAATAATTTTGAATGTTGCACTTTAGCCAGTGATTCATTCACAACAGACTCGTAACATAATTTCAATCAAAGTTTATAAAGTTAAATACTAACACAGGCTTTGCATTAGAATTATCATTCTCATAATAAACATCTTTCTACTTGCAAATGGGTGTCTGACATCAAGTAAGTTTCCACGATGGGAATCAGTGAAAGACATAATCATGTCAAAATAAAGAGACTTGAGAACTTTGCAGAGTAAAAGACGATTATTTTAGAGAATGATCATTTCAAGGGGCATGTCCCCTAAATTCTCCATTGAATATAAGAAAGTTGCTTTCGTTGTTGGATCGCCTAAAAGGGTGGAATTTGAATTGTCTGTTGAGCAAAGGATATGCCGAGGACAACCAATCTGGGGCAATTAAGTCAAGATTTGATCTCTCAAGGTGCAACCAATATGGGGAAGTTACGTCGAGATTCAACACATCTCTCTAAATATTTGAAGAAGTTGAAACAGATTATCCTGAAGACTATACGGAGCAGGGACATGCCACTTTCAAATAATCATAAGGAGGTCGTTTTCCTAGTTTTGTTCACTCTTGAGGGGAGTGGAGTTTGATGATTAGTCAATATGGGAAATCAAATCGAGAAATCTCTACAGAATTCAGTCGATATGGGGCAGTTGTGTCGAGATTCAACAAATCTCTCCAAGAATCCATTGATCAGGGGAAATTTTTTTCATTATTTGAAGATAGTAGGGAAATTCATCTCCAATCTTTATGGTATAAAAGGATCCTTTCAAGGAAAATCCCTTCATAAATCTCGTACATGGGGCACATTGGTGGGATTTGTTTTGCAAGAACCATCACTCACTCGCAACAATCAATATACTCGCAAAAGAACATGAATCATCAAGGTTGTCACAAGCATAAATTTCTTGGTTTGTGTTCCTCTATAGAGAATGGAAGAAAAAAAATTCCTCAAAATAGAACCCTTTTCCCCAGTGTAGTATGCACTGTTGCTCAGCATGAGTTTGTCTACTAAGATTTCTTTCATGAATTTTCTCCCAAGGAAAATACACTTTGGTGAATTTTGTAAAAAAAATTATTTCCCTAATATGGTCTGTATTTCTAAAAGTTCTAGTGATAATTCTTTTACCCAACAACAAGAGAAGTTGTAGTATCCCTAGTGGAAGTTAAAATCTAAGGATTTCCTTACAAGGTTTATCCCATCCCCAAGAAGAGTAGGTTTCCCACAGCGGTGAATCTTTCCCCAGCAGATTCTGAGGTTGAGATTTCTTGTTTAAGAATTCTCTTATCCCTAGTAGAAGCTGTTTGTCAGGAGTTATATGCAGTAATTATCTTTTTCTCGGTAGTGCGAAGGTTTTCTTATCCCTTGCATAGGGATATTAGATTATTCCTCAAACAATTGAAAGATTTTTAAAGTCAGAGTAAACTCTCTTCACTGTGATTTATTTTTGAAGGATCTTCTCAGTAAAGTCCAAATTTCATTGGCGTCTCTCTTCAGAATTTGCAATTTATTTTTGCAATTTCGAACCAAGGTTTTGTAACCAATGGTTATCAGGCATCCGGTTTGTCATTCCTTGTAAAAGATCAAATTTTCAAGGCCTCCTTTTCAGCAGTCTATTGTTTCTTCTGTAGTTCCCCGATGGAATGCCTAATCATGCATCATTATATTGCATCTACCCAAATGCATATCATTTCCATTGTATTGAGCCTTACGCCATAGAAAAATTCAAACATGCATTGAAGCATAAGCCAATCCTAGTATTTACTTGAAAAACATGGTTGTTATATACACAGAAGATGTGTAATGGCATTCCAAACAAGTTTCTTCCAAGATTTCCACTTCTTACATGTTGTTTATAAAGCATCTTGTCTTGTGTGAACTCCAACCTTATTGCCCAATGGAGTTTAAGGGAATCCTGTCATGTTTCCCCAAGGAGTGTTCTCTTTGTGTCTTACCTTTTTGTAAGTCGGTCCCTATATTTCCTTTTGCATAAGGGATGTCTCTTTCCCTTGCAAGTACTCATTATTTTTACCTGTGTTTTCTCTTTGCAGTTAGAGTGCAAGTAAGAGTTGGTGCATAACCTGTCTTTCTTCTCAATTTTTTGAGTGTTCATACTTTTTGTGTATGGAAATTCAGATAATTGCCACTCTTGAGGAATTATACCCCGCCTTTGGCCTGAGGGATAATATAGTTCTTGTGCTTTTTCAAACATCAGTACCCTTTTGAAGTTCAATTTAAATTGGCAATCCTGGTTAAGAGTCCCCCTCGGCTGATCTATTTTTTCTGTATAAGTTCGCCTTCGACTGTCATTCTTTTTGGATCCAATGTTATGGATATCATTGTCTAGAGTCCCTTTCAGCTTGTCTCTTTTCATTATAAGTTTTCCTTCGACATGTGTTATTTTCAGATTCATTGTCTATTTGTATCCTCAGTCAAGTTCGTCGTTGATCAGAGTTCTTTTCTTAGGAGTCTATCTTCGGCTAGTATTCCTTGTAAGAGTCCCCTTCGATTGGTCTCTTTCCTGTATATGCCTTCCCTCGACTGGCATATATTTCCAATGTTTATTGGTATATGTGATACGGTGGGAGAGCTGACTTGGTTGTTTTACGTTCGATCACAAAGGTTGCGGTTAGCAAGAGTCGCCATCGACTTTTCTTTTATCCAAAAGGAAAGGTTGAAAAGAATAGGAAAGACCTTTGAGATTGTTTTCATGAGTTCGGGGGGTAGATTATGAAAAGGGAAGGTATTAGCACCCTTTTCATCTGTAGTTATCTACGGGCTCTTAGTTGCTTGCTAGATCACTTGCTTTTGTTTAAAAATGTGCTTTGTGTGGTTTTTGAAAGTATTTTGAAAATGTTTTTTTTTGTAATGGTTCTCGTTTCTATAAGAACGCGTACAAAGTTTGGTTTCAAAAATAGTTCAAAGAGGTGTTTGTGGGATGTGTTTTTTGAAAGTGATTTTTTTTATAAAAAAATGTGTCTTTGTAATGGCTCTCATTTCTATAAGAACGCGTACAAAGTGTTTATCTTTTGAAAATGTTTCAAGTTTGTAAGATGTTTTGAAAGTGTTGGTGTTTGTTTTGAAAATAGCAAGTATATTTTGGTTTGAAAATGAGCAAGCAACTAAGAAAATTCTACCTACTCAAAAGTCTTCATGTTTATTTCCTCTTTCCTTTGACATTGTTATCTTACCATTGATTTGGTAAAAAAAACCTATCTTTGGATATAAGAGGGACGAGAATGGGTCATCGTATAGTCATGAATAGCAATGTTGTAAGATATCTTAGCATTTTCTTTAAGGGACTAAGATCTTTCGTAAGGCAACATTCATAGCGTCATCGAGGAACTATGATCTTTGTATTTTGTTTGTTTTTGCTAAGACATCATACATGCGTATTATGACCATTTTTATAAGGCAACTAGTGGATTTACCCTAAGGGTGTAAGTGTGAAAGTGTATTGATTTACATGCATTGTTTTGTCTTTGAATTAGGGTTTTCTAAGCATTGATTTTATCTTTCCTTACAAACCCTAATTTACTAGCATTTAAATATAAAGCATCAAATTGCGGAAAATAAAAATACTAAGCTATTACATCAATAGGGGAGGGGGTGTACAAATTTACAAATGGGGATTTTGAAATAAATTAAATCTAATTAACTACTACAACCATATTGAATATTATACAAAAATTGAAGATAAAAAATGCAAGAATGCAAAATGGAAAAAAGAAATGATTTTGTTGTTTTTTATGAAAGGGTTTAGTCTTGACCTAATTAAAAAAATGATTAAGGAAAATTAAATAAAATTAAATTAAACTAAATAAGAAAATAAATTAACTAAAAAAGGATTTTTTAGGGTTTTATTTATGAAAAAGTTTTAAATTAATAAAAATAATATGGATATTAATTAATTAAAAGAAACCTAAGTTCTAAATTAATTTTAATTGTAAAAAAATAATATAATAGTTAAACCTAAACCTAAATATTAATTATTAAGAAATAAATTAATTTATTAAGAAAATCTTTTTGTTCTTTTAGTTTTATAAATAAATAAACTAAATAAGTGTAAAAATAATAAATAAAATATTTTTTGGATTATTATTAATAACAATAAAAATAATATTAATAATAATACTAATAATAATAATAAAGGAAAAATAAATAAAATAAAATGAAAAAAGAAAATAATAATGAAAATTGGGCCAGGGGGTGTTGAAGTAAGGCAGGGAGGAAAGTTAGTAAAAAAGGAGAAGGGCCCAGGCGCTGCAAAGAAACAAAAAAAAAATGTAAGAAAAGTGTGAAAAAGAACAAAAGGCAACGCGCTGGATGTTGAACCCACGCCCTCTTGGTTACCAGCATGCTGCCTTACCACTTGGATGGCTATACATCCGTTTACTTATGTCAAACCATAAATATATATTACAATTCAAGTCCATGGCCTGAACTTCATCTTCAACCTCACGCCCAGCCAGAGTACCTGTAACTTCTTCATCTCTCAACAAAAATGGAAAGTACAAACATGAAAGTTATGGTATTTCTTCCCACGAATCCAACCATATAAATAACCAAAGCTAAAAGTCAAAGATGAGTGAGAATTTTTCTGACCCTAATTTAAAACCTAAAATTTCAGAAACTTCAACTCTAAAATTCTCTAAGGTCAGGCCATATAAATGCAAACTATGGATATGTACAGCTTCCTGATAATGGTATCTATATTTTATCTTTGAAAATGAAAGCTTAACAATGCATATATGAATAGTTCAAAAGTCAGAAAACTTACCTTGCAAGAGGGTATCGTGTTTTGAGTTTGAGCAGCTTTCAATGAGTCCTAGTGATTGGGTTAGCTTCCTCATGTTCCCAGGAAGCTAATGTGATGATTGGCTTGAGCTGAAAGTGGCCGAGGAGTTCTGGAGAAGTCCACTTGCAAAGTTCTATTTTTGAAAATGGAACTTGATTATGGAGGTGTTACAGTTAGGCAAAAGGACTTTGGATGGTTTGTATTTGATGTTTAGAAACTTTAGGACCAAAATGCTTGAAAATGCACGAGTGAGATGTGAGTTTCAAGTTTTTGGTCAGATTATGCAACAATGGAGTTTTTGTGTGTGATTCTGAGTTTTAGGGAGTTTGAGGGCTTAAGCATGTGTGTGTTTTGATGCAAACAACTTGTGCATAAGTAAGGAAAAGTTCTAGCACTTGAGAGGGTCAGAAGTGCAAGATATAGAGTTATGGCCATCTTACTTGATTTTGAAGAAAAGTGGAAATATGGTTTCAAGCCATAGTACAAGCATGGCCTGAGTTCAAAAAGGCTTTATACAAGTTTATTTTTGGTTATAGGTTGTGTGTGATAAGAAGCAAACAAGTGCAAAGCTCAAGAACTTATTTTGTGCAAAAAAAACTACTTTTCTAAAATGGCAATGTGCACTTTCTTCCCAAAATGACATTAAGCATGGGCAATGCATTGAATGCTTAGATTAAAGCCTCTAACAGCTGTACAAACAGTTAATTATGGAGTTCCAAACAATTTTAAGGCCTACAAAGCAAATATTGTGCAACCTAGCATGAATTTGCATTCTTGTTCATCATGAAATTCTGCCTTGTAAAACAACTTGGAACCCTAACTTCTGACCTTCGATTCTCCTTGATCACAAATGATCTCAAGGAGTTTTTTGACTTTTTAGAAAGCTTGTAATTTTATATACAACCCCTCTTTGAATCACTTTAGAAAAATACAAATGGAACTATGTGAAACTTGGCACAGAAGTTAGGTCTAAATCCTGACCAAAATGCTCAAAATTCCACTAAGTGTTTTAGTTTCATGACCATGATTTCATGGATTAATAACTTGAGATCCAAGCATTTTTAGGAGGAGTTGTGTAAAGAAATTTTTTATATCTCATTGATATCTACAACTTTCATGTTGAAAGTTTCTTTTGAATAATCTTGCATCATGGTGAAAAATTGGCTCAAAGTTGTGAAAAAATATGAAGTTTTCAATCCTTAGAAAAATTTCCAAGTTTTGAAACTTTGACTTTTCAAAATAAAATATTGACTTTTTGATTTCTTTATGAACAAGTTTCATATTTTGACATGTTTTGATGAATTGTGATCTTTGACACTTGATTTTGACCAAAAAGTCAAAGTTTGACTTTTCAGTATACAGTTGACTTTTGATCAGTTGATTGAAAATAAACTATCAATCAATTTATCTTGAGGGAAGTTTTGAGTCATACCATTAGGTCAAAATTATGCATTTTAAACCTTGAGATCATGTCTCAAACCAAATAACCATTTGCTAGATCAAAAATCAGAAATTGCCCTTTCTCAGTCAAAACCCTAATTTTGACCATTTTGCCCTTTTGATGATCTGATCAAATTTCTTGAGGAATTATGGTCCAAACTTGATCAAATGACATATATGAGTTCATAATGTTGATACGGATAAAAAGTTATGAAGTTTGATTGTAAATTGACCACAATTGACTTTTTTCCAATACAATTAATTTTTAGGTCAATTGATCAATTGACTGAGCAAAAATATGATCCAAGACTTGAAACTTGATATGAGAAATCTTGAGATTCCATAATGATCCATGAAAGTCATATGAGTCATTAAAAGTTCAAATATCCCTGTGCAATCTCAAACCCTAATTTCAGTCATCGGTGCTTAAGGAGGTGTCTTGAGTTGATCAACCCTTGTGCAGTCTTGAACCAAAGGAGATCTTGTGAGAAAATACTTGACAAATGAGACGGAAAATTTTGGGGTACAACATCTGCCCCTGTTCAATCTTCTTAAATCTTAAGAGTTAGATTGGCGAATGCGCCATTCGTGACTTGAAGGTGGAAGATGATTGAACACTAGAGTGCCCAGAAATTTGCATTCGAAGATGAATTGGGAATGGGCTTATAGATGCAATTTGGAAGAATTATGGAGATTTTTCGGGGATGGGCTTGTAGATGCCATCCAAAGGTGACTGTTGAAAAAAATGGACTAAGTCTGAACTTGATTTCAATTGGAAAAGAACCAAAATAAATCTTTGGAGCGATTTATCTGAAACTAGCAGAAGTCTTATATGTTGTTTGATTGGGAAGAATCAGAATAAATCTTGGAGCGATTTATCTGAACCAGAAATGTTCATTTTGAAAGTATCAGGATAAACCGTTGAGAGGTTTAAACTGAACCAAATGAGGTCTTGAATATTATTTAACTGGAGAGAATCAGAGTAAATATTTGAGGGATTTATCTGAACCAGAGAAAGTGCCTACTAGGAAAGAAATCAGAATAAATCATTGAGAGATTTATCTGAACCAGCAGGGATTCAAAGAAGAATCAAAATAAATTCATTAAGAGATTTATCTGAACCAGAGAAGACGTCTGCGGGAAAGAATCAGAATAAACTGTTGAGAGATCTAAGCTGAACCGCCAGGGATCTGGAGAAGAATCAGAATAAATCGTTGAGAGATTCATCTGAACCAGAGAAGACGTATGCGAGATGTACCGAACGAGCGTCAAAATGACATCTGTGTCTGGATTGTATCTGGGATTTGGTGATTAAGCTTTTATCTGGTCGGGTCCAGGCTTCAACTTGAATCTGAGGTGTACTATTATCCGGTCGAGTCCAGGCTTCATAGTAACTGACATAATAAACTTCTATTTGGTCAGATTCCAGGCTTTACAGTGTTTTTGAAGAAGTGAACTACTATCTGGTCGAATTCCAGGCTTCCCAGCACCTTATATCGTTATCTGGTTGAAATCCAAGCTTCACAATATCTTTGAAGAAGTGAACTACTATCTGGTCAGATTCCAGGCTTCGTAGCACCTTATACTGTTATCTGGTCGAAATCCAGGCTTCATAGTATCCTAAATTGTTGATTGACTATTATCCGGTCAGTTTCCAGGCTTTATAGCTTCCGTAACTGGAATAGAAAGCTCAATATTGATTTGACTAGACCAAAGATAGGTCTCGAATTATCCTCAACTGGGAAAGAATCTGGATAAATCTTGGAGCGATTTATCTGAACCAGAGAAAAATGTGTACAGGAAAGAATCAGAATAAATCGTTGAGAGATTTAAACTTAACCAGTAGAGGTCTTGGATATTCTTCAATTTATGATGGGCCTGTGTAGGGCTGCTTCATGATGAGTCCATGTGAAACTTCATCTTAGAAATAGGAGGAACCTGTGTAGGGTTGTGTGATATGGGGGGAGAACTGACTTGGAGGTTTTGCGTTTTATCGCAAATGTTACAGTTAGCAAGAGTAGCCACCGACTTTTCTTTTATCCAAAAGGAAAGGTAAAAAAAGCACAGGAAAGACCTTTGAGATTAATTCTTGAGTTCGAGGGGTAGATTATGAAAAAAAAAGGTATTAGCACCCTTTTCATCCATGGTTTTCCAAGGGATCTTAGTTTCTTGCTAGATCACTTGCTCTTGTTTGAAATTGTGCTTTGTGGGTTTTGAAAGTACTTTGTAAAAGAGGCCATTTCTTAGGCAGTTTTTGTAATGATTCTCGTTCGTAAGAATGTATACATATATGTTTTTCTTTTTGAAAATGTTTTCAAGTTTGTAAGATGTTTTGAAATGTATGTGTTTGTTTTGAAAATAGCAAGGATGTTTTGTTTGAAATGGAGCAAGTAATTAGGAGCAATCTACCTACTCAAATGTCTTTCTTATTCATTTTCTTTTCTTTTGATATTGTTGTCTTACCATTGATTTGGTAAGCAACCCTATCTTTGGATGTAAACGGGACGGGTGTGGGTCATTGCATAACCATGATTAGCAATGTTGCGAAGTATCTTAGCATTTTGAGGGACTAAGATCATTTTTGTAAGGCAACTTTGAATAGCATCATCGATGGACTATGATCTTGTTGTTTGTTTTGCTAAGATACCTTACATGCGTAATATGGCCATTTTGTTCAAGGCAACCAAGTGGAGTAACCCTAGGGGTGTTTGTGTGCAAGCGTGTCATTTTCATGCTTGATTTTGTCTTGAATTAGGGTTTTCTATTTGATTGGTTTTATCTTGCCATATAACTCCTAATTATTAACATATTATATATGAAGCGATAAATTGCAGAAAGTAAATATCCTACGCTATTACAATCATTTGGGGATGGGGCGTACAAATTTACAGATGGGGATTGCAAGAAATTAAAGTCCTAATTATCTATTACAACCATATTGAATAGCCATGAATAAAATATATGAAGCATGTAAAAATAAAGAAAAATGAAAGGAAAATAAAACATTTTGGATCATTATGTGTCGACACATGCTGTAACATCAAGCTTCTTGAATGCACTTTTGTTTTGGTGAAGACAAATCATGATTGATAAAGAAGGCAAAAGTTATTGATCAAGCTAAAAGCCTCTTTGGATGAAGTCTTTGGTTCAAGTCCTTAGCAAATTTCAAGGTATAATGATGATACTTACCTTGAACTTAAGATATAGATGCTCAATGGTCAAAAGAAAAAAATTTATATTGTCCAACTCTTTATTCAAGTTTTTTCAAAGCAAAAGTTTCGTTTTCATTTGAGTGCAATCGATTTGCATGTTAGTGCAATCGATTGCATGCTTCATTTTTTCAAAACATTGGCTACTGACTTCCAGGGCAATCGATTTGCATGGTTGTGCAATCGATTGCACAGTCAAAAAATTTGGAAATTTGGCTACTGGAACCCCGTGCAATCGATTTGCATGGTTGTGCAATCGATTGCACACTCAAATTTTTTGGAAATTTGACTACTAGAACCCTGTGCAATCGATTTGCATGGTTGTGCAATCGATTGCACACTGTATGATTTTGAAAAATAGCTGCCTTACACCTGCCTGTTCATGATGATATTTCATGGAAAACCTTTTACTCAATATTGGCAATTGTTCATGATTTTTTACAAACCTTTTCTTCAAAGGTCACTGCATTTTAGCCTAAAAAATGAACCAAACGATGATGATTGAAATGAAGAGTTTACAGTCAAGAAAACTTACCTTGAAACTGAAATTTGTGCTTTGAGTTTGAGCTGCTGTATGGTTGTTGTTGAACTTGGGAAGTGATGATAGTAATGTTACAGAAGTTTTTCTTGTGTTTGAATAATTTCTATATGATGTATGTGGAGTGTTTAGATGGTTGGACAAAATTTGCAAGGTATGAGAAGTTCAAAGGTTTGGACTTTAAAACTCAAGAGTGGAAGCTTTGTGGACTGTTATGGCTTTTGTGAATATGAGATTTTGAGGGTTTACCAATAAAACTTCTGGCTTTTCTCTCTATTTTTTCTAACCTCTTTGTCTTGCAAATGCTTCTTCTATTTATAGGCAAAGGACTTGTGAACAAAGGCTGAATAGGTTTACAAGACAACATGTTATGGTTTGGTTGGGATGTAAGTATCAAACTATGTCAAGTACTCCATGGTTCCAATATGAAGTACCAAAGTTGCTGGTTTAAAGGGGTTGATTTCCATGTTTTATGGTGGTGTGAAATCAGAAACAAGTAAGGTATGGGCTCAAGACAAAATTTGTACAAAAAGCTTGCTTTTCAAGAATAGCAATGGTGCCTTTATGCCATAAATGGAAAGATCTTTTGGACAATCACTCAAACACTTGGGTAATAGCTCAAACTCTTATGTAAACATTAAATTATGTAGATATTTGCAAGTCACAAGGCCTACAAAGTAAGATTATGCAGCACATCATGCTAATTGGATTATGTGTTCTTCAACAAAAATGGCTTGCAATTCAATAATGGATGCCCAACTTCATGCCCTTGAATCTCCTAGCTCAAGTATGATAAATTCACGCTCTTAAATGTTTTGGAAAGCTTGGAACACCCTCTACAACTTTTACGTTGGCTATTTTGACAAAATCATCTTGGAACTATGTGAAAAAATGCCAAGAAGTTGGGATAAAATCCTGACCAAAATCTGTTGGAAATTTCCCTAAGTCTTAAATGAAAATGCCATGACTTCATGAACTTATAACTTAAGATCCAAGCATATTTAGGAGAAGTTGTGTAAAGCAATGTTATAGATATCATGGAGATCTATAACTTTCATGTTGAAAGTTTCCCTTGAACCGTCTTAGATCTTGGTGAAAGAATGGCATGAAGAAATGAGATTATCAAGTATAAAAGACACTTAGAAAATTTCTAAGTCTTGGAAATCTTGACTTTTCAAGTTGACTTTTGACTTTCTTAACTTCTTGATGATCAAGCTTGATATTTTTGAATGTCTTGATGAATTGTGATATTTGAAACTTAATGTTGACCAAAAAGTCAAAGTTTGACTTTTGGTGCTACAGTTGACTTTTTCACCAATACGGCTGATTTTAGGTCATCTGATCAATTGACTGAGCAAAAATGCGATCCAAGACCTGAAACTCGACATGAGCAATCTTGAGAGTCCAAAATGATCCATGAAAGTCAAATGGGGAATTAAAAGTCCATTTGTCCTTGTGCAAACTCAAATCTTAATTTTCAGTTATCAGTGCTCGAGGAGATGTCTTGAGCTGATCAACCTTAGTGCAGTCTTGAATCCAATGAGATCTTGTGAGAAAATTTTTGATAAATGATAGGGCAAATTTTGGGGTACAACAGGTTGCTTCATGATGAGTCAGTGTAAAACTGCATCTTGGAAATAGGAGGAACCTGTGTAGGATTGCTTTATGACGAGTTCGTGTAAAACTTCGTATTAGAACGAGAAGGAACCTGTGTAGGGTTGCTTCAGCTGGTCGTGTAGATAATTTCCCTGACTTGTTATAGGTATTAATCTCTGAACTTTTGAAAATTGTTGACGATATCCATTTGTTGATTGACCTTTCCCTGAAAAAGGTAAAATGTTAGTTATATGCAATGTCATGATGTATGAAATGCATGGTGCAATGATGTTCTCAAAATAAATGAGATTGTGTTGTATGCACTTGTCATGTAATTAACATAATGCATGAAGGGTGAAATGTCATTTGAATGTATCTTTGTCTAGGAAAAAATCCTTGACAAATGATGGGGAGTCATTAAATCCCGAACTGTTGTTGAAGAGTAGATGAATCTTTAAACTTTGCTTAGAATATTTCCACCAAGGATTCCTGTTTTATCGTTTGAGGAGAGCTCCGCTGAGGAATGTTGAAAAATCTATGGAGAGTGTTGATCCTTGCTTGGGGAAAAAGAGTTCAGGAGTCTTAGTTGTTCCTTGCTCTACTGGGGAGTCGAAGTTGAACTAATATCTGGTCGGGTCCAGGCTTCACAGTAACTTGCTGGGGATTGTAGAGTACTCTATTGGGGAAGAGGAGTTGTGGTCCTTTGATTTGTAGTAGTCGGAGAGGAAAACTCAAACTAGGGAATCTGTAGTTTGTTGGGGAGATAAACCCTGTTGTTGGTCTGTTGGAGAGGTGTCTTCTTCACCGGGGAAAATCCTCGAGGGTTCTTGAGGTCGACTCAGTTGGTGAGAAGTTTTCAAAGACTAAAACTCTGGCTGGGAGTCATCCTATAAGAAGGATTTGGGGGAAATTTGTCATTTCCCCTAGTAGCGAGTGTTGTAGTAATGCCATAAAATGTTTGCTTGGTCGCACATGACCCTTTATGTAGGAGCCTGCTTGCCCTCAGAGTTAATCTGGTGCACCTTAACGCTTGAGATTTTGATCACATTTCTGGTAGCCCTGAACTTCCTAGAGATATTTTTTAAGACTATTGTGGAAGAAATCGAAGACCTGATATTGACACCATCTGATACTACTGGCACAGACGAACAAATTGGTGGTACCCAAGATCTTTGGTCAAGTCTCGGAATTTTCTAAGAACTGTCATGGGAGGATCCAAAGACATGATACTGACACCATCTGATACTGTTGGTACAGAAAAACAATTGGCGGTACTGGAAGTCTTCATAGTGGATATTGTTCAAACCCCAGATCAACATGACATTGCCCCTTGAGTGATACATATGGAGATTTGCTTCTGGTAATTCAACATTTCTTGAGAGATTTCTTGGAATCTTGACTGGACTGCCCCAGGTGTGTTGGACAAAGGTCATGCCGTGCCCTTTTGATCATGAGAGATTTGTCATTGGAAGTGTCTTTCCAATCGAAGTTATTTTGTTCACTGAGAGAGCTTTCGTTCACTGGATATTCGTTGTGTGAATTTCTCCGTTGTCAAACAAATAGCCATATGAAAACAACGATATTCAAATAATGCAAAGTTTATGCTTGCCTTGAAATTTATAAAATTCTTTTTAGCAAGTAAAGAAATTTTGTAAGAAAATTCAAACTCGGGATTTAGAGTAAAGCCTCACAGGAGTCGGGATACCTTTTGTAATAGTATGCTTTTGAACTAACCCATACTTCAATTAGGACTTTTAAAGGGTTTTAACGTGGCTTGGTTCATGGTTTAAGAAACAAAGGATAAAGGCTCAAAGTGTATTTGTACCCGCCCTTTCTTCGTGATGTTCTTCAGTCCTAAACTCAGTTAATTGTACGTTCAAACTCCAATTGAGTCTGGAATGACGTTTTGGTGATGGTTCAGACAAGTTTAGTTTATCGAAAGGCAGACATTTTTTGCAACATTTTTCATGTTGTTGAGGATTTGTAGTGACCTCTTTCATTTGATTTGTTATCCCTAACTTTTGCCTGACTGTTCTTGTTTTGAGATTACAATCAGCAGGATGCCCCAGTTTTTCTTAAGTCTCTGTTGTACCCCAAAATTTGCCCTCCCATATTTCTCAAAATATTTCAAGAAAAATTCACAAGTCCAACCCGACGCGTCATATTCAGGTATTCTTTCGCCAAGATATCTCTGATAACGTATTCTCAAATTCAGGTTCGGCTCAAGAGTCAATTCTTTAAAGAAGGTATCCAAATGTGTGAGTTTTCTCGAAGAAATATGGTGAAAAAGTGTGCTGAAAGTGCAGTTTTTACGCGCTAAAAAATTCATAACTTGAAGATCGTGGCTCTTTTTGAACCCGTTCCGGTGGCCAAAATTCTGTCTTGACATTACGTTTTCATCTCTCACGGCTGGAAGCCAATTTCGATCAGAAGGTCTTCAAAAATGTGGATTTATCAAGTATTTTCATACAGAAAATTTGTGATAGAAGTTTATTTGCGTCATGTTAAGAAAATCATAACTTGGTCGATTTTCATCGTATCGAGCTGGTTCCGGCGCCAAAATTTCACAAATTGAGTTGGCTACATTTTCACAGAAGGTATTGAGTTCAAACAGTATTCAAAAGGCCTTCGTTTTTTACTCAGAGTGCGTGACACACCGAAAATCCTGAATGTTGAATATTATTTCATCTGGGCCGAAACTTCGAAAATCCATAACTCGGTCAATTTTTATCGGATTGGGCTCATATTTTTACACAAGGTCCCTGACTCGTAGATCTACAACTTTGCTTCAAAAGTCGAGACCGGATTATGCTCCGATCAATACCAGTTTTTTATTGAAGAACGTGTCAGAGTCGACATTGGAGCCCAAAATAAGTTTGTCTGAGCTGAAACTTCAAAAATTCATAACTAATTCACCGTTTATCCGATTGAGCCGATTTTCGGACAGGAGTTAGTTATCGATGTCGGCTACATTTTGTTTTCACATTTCAACTTCAAAAATTGCACTTAAGTCCCTGCGATTTAGCCTGGAAAGTGACGAACTCAAGTGAACATTGGAGGCCCAATTGCACATTCAAAGCTCATTTTCTTTACCCTAATTTCCATTATATAATCACCTTCTTTTCACACAAACCAGAGAGGAGAGGAAGAGAGAAAAAAAACTTTGCCACAACACTGTTAGAATATCAAATTCTTTCAAGAACCCTAAAACCTTGAAATCCTTATTACAAATCCCTCTCTCACTACAAACAAACCATCTCAGTTACAAACCAACATCTCACTACTTCTTCAGTAAGGGTAAGGCTGGCTTGATCTCCATGATCAAAAGGGCATAAAAGCATTCATGTCACTAATTTTCCAGTAAGGGTAAGATTGATTTGATCTCCATGATCAAAAGGGTATAATCATTCATACATGCCATATTGTGCCTAAACATTAAATTTCTTCATATATTGGCTTTATTTGCATTTTATGATTTTATTTAATGTGTTTATGAGATTCAACACTGCAGATTTTAGACAGGATCTCATGCAGGTTCATTAAGGAACGTTGAGGCCAAAACACAAATGGCCAAAAGCCAAAAGCCAAATGGCCAAAACAGAACATTTTACACATGACACCAATACATGGCGAGGCAGACATCTTGAGAAGGTTAAGGAACGTTGAGGCCAGAACACAAATGGCCAAAAGCCAAAATATAAATGGCCAAAAGCCAAAACACAAATGGCCAAAACAAAATAGTTTACACATGACGCCAATAGCTGTTTCACCCCTCCAATCAGGCTCGTATACTCCTAAACTCTCTCTCTATTTTTATTATTTTTCTTTAATTAATTAATCGTTATTCTTTTTATTAATCACTAACCAATTAACATTTTTTTCATAATAAAATTCAGAAAACTAACATTTTTAGTATTATTATTACTTAGTAATTTCACTATTAATTATTTTTTGTAAATAAATTCTAACAAATTAATTTAGTTTAATTAGGTTTAATTTTGGCTTTTTCATAATAAATAAAATAAATTAGAATTAGGTTTTACTAACTTTTGACTTTATTTTATTTTATTTTTATTTTTCATTAAAGACATTAAAAAACCAAAAATACTTTTTTTCTTTTATTTAAATAATTAGTTCTAGGTTTAATATTAATTAAATACAAAAAACACAAAAAAAAACACCTTTCTTTAATTAAATAATAATTAGACTTTAATTTAATTTAATTTCAAACAAAGGGTCAAAACCCTCGGACGTTCCAATTTCTATTTCGCGCATTATTTTTCTTGTTGATTATTATGTAACTGCTTTCTTGATGTAATAGTAATTAGGTCTTTTTTTTTATTTTCTGCATCTTTTATCAAAAACGGGTCTTTGTATTTTGGCGATGTATAGACCCGCGCCTTGTAATAGCGTAGCTTTTATCTTTCCGTCTTTTAATTTTCCGCACTCCTAAATTCTAACTTTGTATGAAAGAATGTATGGCCTAAAATAAAAACAAGCGTAGATCACCATGATACATGTACAAGATAAAACATAACATGAAAACGACACACAAATTCACACACCACTCTTAGGGTACGCCTCACTGTTGCCTTGCCCTCGAAACGTGGTCGTCGAGTATAGGACGTTTTAGTAAGTCCTTATGTCCATGATCAATGGCATAAGGGTAGCTTCTAAGGTATCCTACTGTTGCTCTGGTGACCACACTGTCCCTAAACCCGAATTGACCCGAACACCTCCAACGGTGGTGCTACCTATCTCTCAATGGTGGGATGGCACTACCTTAAGGACATTTACACAGCCTAATTCCTTAGGGTAGGTGGATGACTCGTAGATACTTGCTCTATTAAAAAACAAATAAAAACACTTTTCACACCGACACTTTCAAAAAAAAGCTTTCAAAACAATTTTTCAAACACTCTTGAGGACTGATACAAGAGTCGATCTGAAATCTTTAAACGAAACTTTTTCAAACTCACTCACAATTGAAAAGCAAACACTTTTGAAAACACAATGAGCAAGTATCTAAGAGCCCATGGATAACCATGGATAGAAAGGGTGCTAACACCTTCCCTTTCTATAAATCTACCTCCCGAACCGAGAAACTATCTCATAAGGAATTTTGCTGTGCTTTTGTCCTGTCCATGTTGGAGAAAATAAAAGACGGTGGCGACTCTTGCTTCCGCGATATTTCGCGAACCAGCGTTAAACAGTCAGTTCCAGATCCACCGATCACAGTCTCCTTTGTAGTTTTTGACTTAGTGGACTTTTCTTTTTTTTAAAGATAATGACTGCCTATGTGATAGGGAACCATCATCGCCTTTTTATTCCGGAGGAATGTTTTTGATACCACTCGTTGTATACGAAGTGAACGCACATTTGAATTAACTAAGAGACTATCCTGCCCCAGGTTTTAATTAAAGGTTTCAATTTGTGTAAAAAAAACTTCTACTTTTTGGCTCGAAGGGGTTGACTAGGGATTATACTCCTTATAACTCAAGTGTTTGGGATTTGAAAGAACGCATGTAGATCTTCAGCAAGGTCTATTCAAAAGCACACTGTATGAGATAATGGCATTATTTTCGCCATCCTCACTCTAAAGGCTTGTAACTTTTAGCAAGATTTGAATGTCATAAAGAGAGCAAAAAGCATAGTTTAAATATAGTGAAAACGAATGGATGAATTCAGGAAAAACATGTGCAATGCATTAATGAAACGAAGTTTGACATTAATAGATAATTATTTTAAATAACAAAGAGATTACAACTAGAAAATTCAAATGAACAGAAAATTTTCTCTCCCTGATCGTTGCTTCATGTGGATGCCCTTGAGGGGTGATAGAAGAGTTCCAATTGATCGTCTTGTGTAAATTCCAACACTCCTTCATCAATTAGGTCTTGAATCCTGTTCTTCAGAGCCCAACAATTGTTCGTATCATGCCCGAGATTGTCAGAATGGTATGCACACCTCTAATTGGGATGGTAACTAGGAGCAGCAATGTTAGGATTCCTGGGAGGAGCCTTTAATGTAATAAGCTATGCTTTTAACAAGTGTTCTGGCGCCTGAGCTAGTGACATGCCAATCCTGGTAAATTGTATCTTAGGTGCGACCTCCTTACGCTGATTCATTTGTTGTTGTTGGCAAGGTTGTTGTTTGACTCGAGATGTGGCAGCAATTCGGAACGGTTTACTCTCCACTAAACCGGCTTCATGTTGCATGGGAGGCTGAGCAGTGACTTGATCTCCAGTTCTGGTTATTTGACCCATACAGTTGTAACCGTCTTGGCGAAGCTGGTTGACAAGAACTTTCAGCTCTTCTTATCCTTGAGCCAGATTTTGGATAAGAGCTATCTGGCCCACGAGTTGTCCCATTATTTGGACTTTCATTACGACTATCTCGATTTGTAACCGCTCCAACTGGTCATCTCTGTCGTCTTCAGGATTTCCCATGACCATCCCGTTGTGAGGAGCGCCTTCACCTCTTCTTGTCCCTTGGATAGGTTCAAGAACATCTCTTGAAGTCGAGCGTTTTGAACCTGGATGTCCTTGATGGTTTGTTCTAGGGCCATCTCTACTGAAATAAACAGTAGGAAGATAAGGAGGCCCGTATGGGAGAGACCTGTCATGATATGATGCATGATGATGCATATGCAAATGATTTCAAGGAAATTAGAGATTTAAATTTGCTTTAGACAAAAAAGGAACACACGTTATATTAATAAATCAAAGTTTGAATACATCATGCCTCTTTGGGCTTTACAAAGAAATAAAAATACAAAACTTTAAGACAAAAAAGTTGAACGCATCCTCTTCGGTGCGATGTAGGCGTTCAGACTCCGCTCTTTATGAAGCTGCTTGGTGAGTTCCAGAACTTTCTTCTTGATGGCGTAGAATTGGGCTTCAAAATTGTCTCACTCTTCCTTAAGTTGTATTCAATCCCTTTGCAAGTCTTCGAGAGATGAGGGCATGTTAGGATGAAGGATAGTGTATGGGACATCTTCTTCCACAACAGGCTCTATGATAACTGGGAGAATAAGGGGTAAGGAATCATAAGGCTTTGAGCACGGGCTCGTACCCATTTGAGATAAGGCTCAAGAGAGATGGAATTCTTGTGCCCTACTGTCTTGCTATCCACCTTGTTTACCATCTTCCAAGCTTGCATGAACCTCTGACGGTAGCCTTGCTCGTCGCTTTCATAGTCAAATACCAAACCTTGGATGAGTATCTCATGAGGACCATCTCTTCGGGCATACCCAAACTATCGTAAAGCTAAGCAAGGGTTGTAAGTGATACCTCCCCTATTTCCTAGTAGAGGGACGTTAGGGAATTCCCCACATAGGTCAAAGATAGAAGTATCATCCGAGGATCTTGAACACCAATGAATATCAGAGTGGGTGAGGGACATAATCCTTTGAGACCATGTCAATCTTTGTTCGTTCTTCAATATTGATCGAGGTAGGTGTGAAATGAACCACTTGGCGAGTAGGGGAATACAACACAAAAGGGTACCTCTTTTCTTCATGGTGCTGGTATGGAAGCAATGTAAGATGTCTCTCAACAAGGTAGGTATAGGATTACGGGAGAGAAAGACATTGATGGAATTTACATCTATGAATGGTCCGAGTTGGGGAAAAGAACCAAACCATAGATGAGAAGGGCCAGGACATCTTCAAAGGCTTGAAAATCCATATCTTCCCAGAATGAACGAGCTTTCTCTAATAGAAATTTGGCTAGGAACCCTTTGACTCCACTTCTAGTCTCCCGATTTGCTATGATGTCGGCTCTCTTCAGATGTAGAGCTTTGGCCATAACCTCAGGTTTCAGGATCCCTTCTAGACCGGTGAACGGTATCTGATCAAACACAAACACTTCTAATAGTAGAGAGAACTCTTCTAGTGTAGGTACCAACTGATAGTCAGGAAAGGTGAAGCAATGATGTATGGGATCAAAGAATTGGAAGAGCACACACATCATTTCTTCTTGGAAATTGAAGGTAGTAAAACTGAGGAGTCGTCTATATTTCTTGGTAAAAGGAGAATCTCTGGGCACCCTTGATGCTAACTCTTGGAGCTGAGGGTGTGCTTTCACGAAGCTGATCCGGATGGTGTTTCTTTGGACGGAGTTCATGACCTACAAAACAAAAACAAAGATAAATTCCTAAATCCTTGAAATGGTTAGTGATATTGTGTATGATGTTATGATGTTCATGATGTTATGTACAAGTGACCATTTACACAAAAGGCAAAAACAAGTCCTTAGGCTTAGGCTTGCATGGAGTTTGTAGGTAAGTACCCTCTTGAAGTTTAGTTGGCTCAAACCTGTCCTAGTTAATAGTATCCGGGTTCTAAGGGATCTCAATATCACTGACCTTTATTTTAGGCATTGTCCCAGCATAATCAATCTTTTCTTGCGGCCGAGATATCCCAAAAGTCTAGTCTCAATGAGTTTAGTATCGAGTATCAACAAATTTTCAGCTTTCCACCGAAACCGGTTATCTCACTACGTCCTAATTGGCCAAGTTTGTTCAATTAAGGTTCTAAAGTCAGTTAGTTCTTCATGACACCATTCAGTGGCCCCGTATTCTCCTCGATTCAACACAAGGGATACCGGTACCCATATATGCGTCACACTAACGTAGCCATTATTTTGACCATATTGGTCTATACCGTACAGTTTCCATAATCTATTGCTACTTACCTAACAAGGTGTCCCAGATCCGGAGGGAGGATCAAAGTAAGCCCAAACAAGGAACCATAATGTAAAGCATGCAAGTCAAACAAAGAAAGCAAGTAAATGTGATCTAGCCCTAAGGTAACCCCACTTTTAAAATATCCCCAGCAGAGTTTCCAGTTCTATCATACGGTGGGAGAACTACTTAGTTGTTTTGCGTTCGATCACAAATGTTGCGGTTAGCAAGATTCGCCATTGGCTTTTCTTTTATCCAATAGGAAAGGTTGAAAAGAACAGGAAAGACCTTTGAGATTGTTTTCTTGAGTTCTGGGGGTAGATTATGAAAAGGGAAGATATTAGCACCCTTTTCATCCGTAGTTATCTACGGGCTCTTAGTTGCTTGCTAGATCACTTGCTTTTGTTTGAAAATGTGCTTTGTGTGGTTTTTGAAAGTATTTTCAAAATGTTTTTTTTGTAATGGTTCTCGTTTCTATAAGAACGCGTACAAAGTTTGGTTTCGAAAATAGTTCAAAGAGGTGTTTGTGGGATGTGTTTTTTGAAAGTGATTTTTTTTAAAAAGAGTGTCTTTGTAATGGCTCTCATTTCTATAAGAACGCGTACAAAGTGTTTATCTTTTGAAAATGTTTCAAGTTTGTAAGATGTTTTGAAAGTGTTGGTGTTTGTTTTGAAAATAGCAAGGATATTTTGGTTTGAAAATGAGCAAGCAACTAGGAACATTCTACCTACTCAAAAGTCTTCATGTTTATTTCCTCTTTCCTTTGACATTTTTATCTTACCATTGATTTGGTAAAAAAAACCTATCTTTAGATGTAAGAGGGATGGGCATGGGTCATCGTATAGTCATGAATAGCAATGGTGTAAGATATCTTAGCATTTTCTTTAAGGGACTAAGATCATTTGTAAGGCAACATTCATAGCGTCATCGAGGGACTATAATCTTTGTATTTTGTTTGTTTTTTCTAAGACATCATACATGCGTATTATGACCATTTTCATAAGGAAACAAGTGGATTTACCCTAATAGTGTAAGTGTGCAAGTGTATTGATTTATATGCATTGTTTTGTCTTTGAATTAGGGTTTTCTAGGCATTGGTTTTATCTTTCCATACAAACCCTAATTTACTAGCATTTATATATAAAGCATTAAATTGCGAAAAATAAAAATACTAAGCTATTACATCAATATGGGAGGGGGTGTACAAATTTATAAATGGGGATTTTGCAAGAAAATTAAATCTAATTAACTATTACAATCATAATGAATATTATACAAAAATTGAAGATAAAAAATGCAAGAATGCAAAATGGAAAAAAGAAATGATTTTGTTGTTTTTTACGAAAGGGTTTAGTCTTCACCTAATTAAAAAAAATGATTAAGGAAAATTAAATAAAATTAACTTAAACTAAATAAGAAAAGAAATTAACTAAAAAAAGGATTTTTTAGGGTTTTATTTATGAAAAGGTTTTAAATTAATAAAAATAATATAGATATTAATTAATTAAAAGAAACCTAAGTTCTAAATTAATTTTAATTGTGAGAAAATAATATAATAGTTAAACCTAAACCTAAATATTAGATATTAAGAAATAAATTAATTTATTAAGAAAATATTTTTGTTCTTTTAGTTTTATAAATAAATAAACTAAACAAGTGTAAAAATAACAAATAAAATATTTTTTAGATTTTTATTAATAACAATAAAAATAATATTAATAATACTAATAATAATAATAATAATAATAATAATAAAGGAAAAATAAATGAAATAAAATGAAAAAAGAAAATAATAATGAAAATTGGGTCAGGAGGTGTTGAAGTAAGGCAGGGAGGAAAGTTAGTAAAAAAGGAGAAGGCCCAATGTTGAGCCCACGCGCTGTAAAGAAACCAAAATAATGTAAAAAAAGTGTGAAAAAGAACAAAAGGCAGCACGCTGGGTGTTGAACCCACGCCCTCTTGGTTACCAACGTGTTGTCTTACCACTGGGGTGGCTATACATCCGTTTACTTATGTCAAACCATAAATATATATTACAAATCAAGTTCATGGCCTGAACTTCATCTTCAACCTCACGCCCAGCCAGAGTACCTGTAACTTCTTCATCTCTCAACAAAAATGGAAAGTACAAACATGAAAGTTGTGGCATTTCTTCCCACGAATCCAACCATATAAATAACTAAAGCTAAAAGTCAAAGATGAGTGAGAATTTTTCTGGCCCTAATTTAAAACCTAAAAATTTCAGAAACTTCAACTCTAAAATTCTCTAAGCTCAGGCCATATAAATGCAAATTATGGATATGTACAACTTCGTGGCAATGGTATATACATTTTATCTTTAAAAATGAAAACTTAACAATGCCTATATGAATAGTTCAAAAGTCAGAAAACTTAACTTGCAGGAGGGTATCGTGTTTTGAGTTTGATCAGCTTTCAATGAGTCCTAGTGATTGGGTTAGCTTCCTCAAGTTCCCAGGAAGCTAATGTGATGCTTGGCTTGAGCTGAAAATGGATGAGGAGTTCTGGAGAAGTCCACTTGCAAAGCTCTGTTTTTTAAAATGGAACTTGAGGATGGATGTGTTACAGTTAGGCAAAAGGACTTTGGATGGTTTGTATTTGATGTTTAGAAGCTTTAGGAACCAAAAGGCTTAGAAACGCACGAGGGAGATGTGAGTTTCAAGTTTTTGGTCAGATTATGCAACAATAGAGTTTTTGTGTGTGATTCTGAGTTCTAGGGAGTTTGAGGGCTTAAGCATGCGTGTGTTTTGATGCAAACAACTTGTGCTTAAGTAAGGAAAAAGTTCTAGCACTTGAGAGGGTCATAAGTGCAAGATATAGAGTTATGGCCATCTTACTTGATTTTGAAGAAAAGGGGAAATATGGTTTCAAGGCATAATACAAGCATGGCCTGAGTTCAAAAAGTCTTTAGACAAGTTTCTTTTTGGTTATAGGTTGTGTGTGATCAGAAGTAAACAAGTTCAAAGCTCAAGAACTGATTTTGTGCAAAAAAGCTACTTTTCCAAAATGGCAATGTGCACTTTCTTCCAAAAATGGCATTTAGCATGGGCAATGCATTGAATGCTTAGATTAAAGCCTCTAACAGCTGTGAAAACATTTGATTATAGAGTTCCAAACAAGTTTAAGGCATGCAAAGCAAATATTTTGCAGCCTAGCATGGATTTGCATTCTTGTTCATCATGAAATTCTGCCTTGTAAAACAACTTGGAACCCTAACTTCTGACCTTCGATTCTCCTTGCTCACAAATGATCTCAAGGATTTCTTTGACTTTTTATAAATCTTGTAATGTTCTCTACAACCTCTATTTGAATCACTTTTGAATAATACAAATGGAACTATGTGAAACTTGGCATAGAAGTTAGGTCAAAATCCTGACCAAAATGCTCAAAATTTCACTAAGTGTTTTAGTTTCATGACCATGATTTCATGGATTAATAACTTGAGATCCAAGCATTTTTAGGAGGAGTCGTTTTAATCATTGTTTTATATCTCATTGAGATCTATAACTTTCATTTTTAAAGTTTCTTTTGAATCAACTTGCATCATGGTGAAAAATTGGCTCAAACTTGTGAAAAAATATGAAGTTTTCAACACTTAGAAAAATTTCTAAGTTTTGAAACTTTGACTTTTCAAAATGAAATCTTGAATTTTTGATTTCTTGATGAACAAGTTTCATATTTTGACATGTTTTGATGAATTATGATCTTTGACACTTTATTTTGACCAAAAAGTGAAAGTTTGACTTTTCAGTGTACAGTTGACTTTTGATTAGTTTACTGAAAATCAACTATCAATCAATTGATCTTGAGGGAAGTTTTGAGTCATACCATTAGGGTAAAATGATGCATTTTAAACCTTGATATCATGTCTCAAACCAAATAACCATTTTCTAGGTTAAAAATCAGAAATTGCATTTTCTCAGTCAAAACCCTAATTTTGACCATTTTGCCCTTTTGATGATCTGATCAAATTCCTTGAGGATATATGGTCCAAACTTGATCAAATGACATATATGAGTTCATAATGTTGATATGGATCAAATATTATGAAATTTGATTGTAAATTGACCACAGTTGACTTTTCCCCCAATACAGTTGATTTTTAGGTCAATGATCAATTGACTGAGCAAAAATATGATCCAAGACTTGAAACTTGATATGATAAATCTTGAGGGTCCATAATGATCCATGAAAGTCATATGAGGAATTGAAAGTTCAAATATCCCTATGAAATCTCAAACCTTAATTTCAGTCATTTGTGCTTAAGGAGGTGTCTTGAGTTGATCAACCCGTGTGCAGTCTTGAACTAAAGGAGATCTTGTGAGAAAATACTTGATAAATGAGAGGTAAAATTTTAGGGTACAACAGTATATTTGTCTAGAGTCCCCTTCGGCTGGTCTCTTTTCATTGTAAGTTCGCCTTTGATCGGCGTTCTTTTCTTAGGATTCTATCTTCGGCTAGTATTCCTTATTAGAGTCCCCTTTGGTTGGTCTCTTTCCTGTATATGCCTTCCCTTGACCGGTATATATTTCCAATGTTTATCGGTATCTTTGTCTATAGTCTCTTTTGGCTGGTCTCTTTTCATTGTAAGTTCTCCTTTGATCAACGTTCTTTTCTTAGGAGTCTACCTAGTTATGTCCTTCCAATGTTCATCATTTGGATTGCTACTAAATCTACTCATCTTACTAACTTCAAATTCTATGTCAAGTCTGGTGCATTGCATTAAGTACATTAGACATCCAATTTCACTTACATATTCCAATTGGGCCACAATTCTTCCATTGTTCTTTTGAAGTTTGACACCAGGATCAAATGGAGTATTTACTTCCTTAAAGTTTAGATGTTTGAACTTATCCCGCATTTTCTCAATATAATATCTTTGATTAAGTTCATAACCCCCCACTATTTCACTTTACTTTGATCCCTAATATAGTGTCAACTAGCCCAAGATCTTTCATCTTGAATGTGGAAGTTAGATACCTCTTTGTTTCTAGGATTTCATTCATTTCATTGCTAATGATTAACATATCATCAACATATAGACATATATATATTACAATAATTCCATGCACCTCTGTGTACAAGTAGTTTCCATAAGAATTTGGAATAAACCCATTTTAAAGTATTGTAGAGTCAAACTTTTGAAGCCAATGTTTTGGTGCCCGTTTCAAACCGTATAAGCATGTAGCCTTATGTTTGCTCCATGTAGATTTCTTCATCGAGATCTCCATTTAGGAATGATGTTTTAACATTTATTTGATGAATAATAAGGTTATTTAAGGAAGCTAGTGTAAAAAATATTCTAATTGTCATAGTTCTTTCTACCGATGCATATGTGTAAAAGTAATTGACACCTTCCTTTTGTATAAACCTTTTTTCTACTAATCTAGATTTATAGGTGTTTAATGTATCATTAATATTATATTTTTTTCTAAACACCCATTTTCATCCAATGGGTCTAGATCCCTTGGGAAGGTAGACAAGTTTCCAAGTGGTTTGACATAATTGAATCCATTTTATCTTGGATAACATCCTTCCAAAAAGAAGCATCATTTGAAGCTACTGCTTCTTTATAGGTATTAAGATCATCTTCCATTTGAAGAATAATATGAATCTTATAAACAACATTATTGCATTTTCCTTCAACTAGATAAAAGGAAATAAATTGAGAATCAATTTCATTTTGTCCTATATCCATAGCTTTTCGGACCCTTTTGCTTATCCTAGGCTCGGGTTGTGTTTCAAAAATCTGCAGAGAATCTTTCACATGAGATTCTTCCTTCGTGGGATTCTCAGGTTCCTTATCCTATGTGATAATATTTTTTAAGAATTTCATATCTCGGAATTCAACAATTATATTAGACTCCAGATTTAAAAGTCGATATGCTTTTTTGTTGGGTACAAATCCTATGAAAGCACATATGACCCCTTGAGGACCTAATTTAGTTCTTTTGGGATCCATATTCTTGTAATGTGCTACACACTCTCACACTCTAAAATAACCATTATTTGGTGATCTTCCTTTCCATATCTCACATGGAGAAATACAAGTTGTTTTCAAAGGAATCTTGTCCATTATGTGACACGCGGAAATTAATGCTTTGCCCCCACAAATTAAATGACAATTAAGAATGTATTAACATAGCATTTATCATTTCTTGATATGTTCGATTCTTTCTCTCGGCCAGAACATTTTGTTATGGTATATGAGGCGCAAAACATTCATGTATAATTCCATATTCTTCCGCTTTATAAGACTTAAAGGCATTAAAAGCATCATCTTTATGCTTTAAAAGGTATACATGGGTGAACCTAGAATAGTCATCAATAAATTTTATGAAATAACGGTGTCCCCCCACGGGCTAGCATGCCATTAAATTCACACAAATTAGAATGCACAAGATCAAGAACATTTGATTTCCTTTCAACACTTTTGAGAGGTTTCTTGATTATTTTTATTTAGTACATTTTTCGCATTTTTCGAAATTATGAAAGTTACATGAGATCAATCCAGATTTAATTAGTCTATTCATAGTACTAATACCAATATGTGGTAAACTAGAGTTCCATGAAGAAATATATTTAAACATCTGATAATAATTAGAAATTTTATTAAAAATATTATCGGTAGTATAAAGTTTTCTCATTCCTTCATCTAAATATCCTTTTCCTACAAATATACTAATACGGGTCAACATTAGTTTGCCTGATTCATATACATATTTAATACCATGTTTTCCCAACAAGTCCCCACTAACAAGGTTCATATTCATGTCGGGGACATGACAGACATTAACAAGAATGAATTTTTTTCCGAAAGTGAAGTTTAGTTCGACAGATCCTGTTCCAACGACTCTAGATCGTACTTCATTTCCTGTATGTACTTCCTATCCATCATTACCTTCAGAATATGTTTTAAATGTTGCTTTTTCATAAGATACATGCACGGTTGCACATGTATCATACCACCACCCTTGCACTTTTCCTTTGATTGCCATAATTTCGCTCACCGTAGCAATTTTGTCATCATCAATATGAACAACATTAACCTCTTTTTTGGGCATGTTATGCCTGCAATCTCTAGCATGATGTCATGGTTTTCCGCATATATAACATCTATTTTTTGTACCCTTTGGTCCACCATAATTTTTGAACTTGTTATGTTCCTTCTTAGGGCCAAGATGGTTCTTCACGCCATCAGGTTTTTTGTTTACTTTTTGATCAGTAAATTAGCAAGTGTACTAAATCTCGAATGTAGTAATAATGAGAAATCCCAAAGTATAGATCTCAAGAATTGTGTATCAGTATCGAGTTCGATTTATTGTTCAATTAAACAAAACTTGAATTGGGGTTTTTGTTTGGAAATTGTCACTTAACAGTAATAAAAAATAAGCACAATGTAAATTTTGGCTTTTCACGAGTATAAGCAACATGCTAGGGTGTGGTGTGTAATTTTACCTGTAACAACCTTGAGTCCTAATTTCTTCAACAAGTTCATAATACCAATTACCAACCCTTTAGTTTATTTTCCCCTAAGTCCTCAGTGGGAAAACCTTTGAACATTCATCCTAAATCCTAAATCCTTAGAAAGTCATGATGAAATCAAGTCGGTGTTTTATCAAGAGTGAATTGGTAACTATAGGGTATCCCTAGTCCTAGGTGATATCTATTATAGTCTAATCATACAAAAACCTTAACAACAGTGGTCCATCTGTTTGTTAATCGTAAATCAATTCTAATTGGTCCGATCAGGAAAGCATAAAAACATTGCACAATTAAAGTGAATAATAAAAACCATGGAATTGATAAAATCAGATATTCAAAGTCATTACAGATTCAAATCAAGGACACCACCTAGCATTGGGGGTTTTAGCTACTCATATTGCTCAAAGTAATTTCAATAACAATAAAGATAAACATTGCAAATTGATGGTGAACTTTCATCTTCAATTTCTTTCGCTTGTGAAAGGTCTTTGTTCTCCAAATTTTTCATAGGCTTCAATCTTCAATCATTTGAATTCTTCGCATGGCCAAAAATGTCATAGGAATTGCAACACGACTCGTGTTAGGGAACACGGTCGCCCGTGTTGCACCCATGAATTCCATATTTCTTCAACTCGCCCATCCTGACACGGCCCGTGTTAGGTGGCACGGGTGGCCGTGTCAGGCCTCATGTAGGTGGATTTTTTACTTTCTCTGAAACTCCAAGTTTTTGCATTTTTTGCCCTGAATTATCCTGTTTTATTCCTATGACCCTGAAAATACTAAAACACGCAACCAAAGCATAAAATGCGATAAAATGAAATAAAACACTCGGCAATGAACGAAATGATAACCGCAATTAACAATAGATAATTATGTAAATAACACTGATCAAACTCCCCCAAACTTAAAATGTTTCTTGACCTCAAGCGACCATTACAAGAACTCATGAAAATCACAGTAGCATGGTACTCATACGTGAGACCTCAGTTCAAATTGATCAAAAGCAATATGTTTTATGTTCACATGATGCAAGGAGGTTGTGTAAGAACCTTCAAATCTCGAGCTTCCTCTTCAAATACCTCTCTAACTATGCTTTATAGTCTTTTTTCGATTTTCCTCCTTTTTCATTTGGACAGTCAAATTAAGGCAATGAATTTTTTTGATGATTATCACACGCACAAGACTAATCAAGAAATTTTTTGTCCAGGCACCATATAAGCAGATTTTGATCCTTTTTAGTTTCAGATGAAATTTTCAAAACTTTACAGTTTATATATTGTCCTTTTGGACGACGTTTGGGGATGAACCCCCTTTGGGCTGAATAACCGGGTGAGGGCTACCCAACATAACGAGCCAAATGCCTTTTAGCTCTTTTTCATCATTCGGTGTTAGCTTTATTTATTTCTTAACCAATCATACATGCATGTCAATCTAGATAATGCCATATTGTATTGATAAACTACTCAAGGAGTACTTCTCAGGATTCAAGCACTATGGTACAAACCTACACGTTAGAATCGTATCACTATCACGTTATTCTGAACTTCCTACCCTCAAAAAATCATCCCTTTGTCTATATATAATATTCCCGGTCTCTATGAAATATAAGCTCCAGAGCAAAAATTAGCATAGAACAAACAAATAACTCGAAAAGAAAAGAAGCACCCCCCCCCCCATACTTGAACTAAACATTGACCCCAATATTTCAGAACAAGCTCGAGGAAGGTGAATCACAAAGGGTAATGCAACACCAGTTGCTGCCTCCTAGCTTTCACCAGTAAAGCTCCCTTTTTTATTACCTGTAGACAAAATGAAACAAACACAAAAAGAAAAACTAAGTTATTAAAAGTTTAAGTTTCCTCCCACGACGCGCTTCATTTAACATCACATGGCTCGATGACTCATCCCCTTTATTATGGGGGTAGTTCCTCTTCACACCTTGTTGCTTGTCCTTTCTGCAACACATAACACATTCAGATCAAAAGTATTAACCACGTTGTACTTCCAGTCACTTCCAACTTCCATCGTCTCGGGTCGATGTTCCTTCTTATTTCTCTTCTTGCCTTCTTGACTGAGCTTAGAAATTTTTATTCATGCCACCTGAGAGATTATGCCCAGGACTTCTTCTGGGAATGGCTTTGAAATGTTAATGTCTCCTTCTAGCTTGATCATTATAACTGAAGATTGCTTCTTTCCACCAACACCTTGCTTCTTTATCTCCAACACCTTCAAGGTTATCTCCTCATCTAATGATTTTAATGTGAGATTACCTGTCTCAATATCAATATTGCATCAACTAGTAAGCAAAAATGGTCGACAAAGAATGATAGGAGTCTCTTCATCTTCAGGAATATCCATGATCTGGAAATCAAATGGAAAGACAAAATTGTCAATTTCCACCAATACATCTCCCGCTATCCTGTATGATTGCTTGATGGTGTGATCACCAAATTTCAATTTTGTCCCACTCTCACTTATATTTTCAATACAAGATTTTTGAAGATAGATAGTGGAGTTAAAATCACACTAGAGCCAGAATTAATTAGAACCCTCTTGAAAGTTCTGTCTTTTATGGTGCACGGTATTGCAATTGACCCCGGATCCTTCTGCTTGACAGGTCTTTTTCTCTCAAGTGTAATTGCATATAATTTCTCATTACTGGGTACATATCCTTCTTCTATTGATATTTTCTTTGATAATACCTCCTTCATGAATTTCTGGTATAAAGGCATTTTCTCGAGTGCTTCAAAGAACGGTATGTTGATCTCTAGCTTTTTGAACAACTTGACAAATTTATCAAAGACTTTCTCTTTTATGTTCTTCTTTGCCACTCAAGCGGCATATGGAAACTTAATAACTAGTTTAGCATCCTTTTCACTCTTCTCTTCAGTTGGCTTCACATGTGATACCACTTCTTCCTGCATTTTCTTGCTCTCTCTCACTTCTAAATCAACTTCTATGATATTATCATCAAATTTTACCCCATCTTCTTTCTCTTCAGCAACTTTTTGACTCCTTGTTGCCACAACAATAACATTCTCATGATTTTTTTTATTTCCTTGTGCTTGTAGGGCTACTTGTTGTGCAATCTGTCCCATTTGAACCTCTAAATTTTTTATTACATTCGTGGTATTCATGTGATTGCTCCTTGTCTCCTCTTGGAATTGAGAGGTTGCTGCAACGGTATAGCAGCAAGAAAAAAGTAAGTTACTAATTTACCAAGTGATATTTAGGTTATATCATATTGTGTCCACAAAGATTTGTTATTGAATTTTCATTCGATAAATCATTCGTTAATGAGTTTGGGGATAAATTGTTTGGTTTGTATAGAAAGGAAAATAAGTGAACATAAAAGTTATACACACAAGAAGAATTTCATCATTCGAATAGGATAGAACTCTCGAGTTTGTATTTCGTCTACCCTATCATGTACTTAAACTTACTACCTAGTTGCACTTAACCTTAACTACTCGTCAATATCATCATGTATCGCTCACACAAAGGTCATTTATAACACATAGCAAGATATCAATTGTGTCGCTCCATGTCGATGATCTCTGAGCACAACACAAAACAACACGGAAGCATTAAGAGTCGATACCTAAGTGATTACTAAGACTAAATTTATCTCTAGAATCTAAGCCCAATAGATATTCATCCTAAATCCGGATTCAATCTGTCCATCTCTGCAACGACTCAAACCCAAACACTTAGCAAGCTAACAAGGATAAACATCAATAAAGATTTGTAAAGAAAGTTTCATACAACACCATGAGAAATAAATATAAATATAATCAAGGTGAAGTTACATATAAAATCCAACAAATAATGGTTATAAAGAGAGTAAGAGGAGAAGAAACCAGATTTCTCGCGGTGTCAAACACGATCCATCAAGCTCACGACTCCGGATCATCCATTTGCAAGCCATAAATGTTGTTGTCTAAGTTCTAACTATAAAAAATGAAGGTGATGGAATTTGGGAACAAATACCTAAAAACCACCCACCAAAAATGAAATGAAAAATAAATATAAAGAAATGTTATTCTGCGATAATCGCCCAGGGACATAAAGCGTCTCCCGACGAAGTCTCTTATTTACTTGGCCCAGGATAAACCACATATGCAACTGGGGAAAATATATTTCTCTCGGCCGACGACCGATACGCATCGCCCAACGACACATGGTAGAAGCAACATGGAAATTTGCCTTCAAATTTCGCCCGGTGACGGCTTCTATTGCCCGACGATCCATGACAGTCCAACAACTTATGTTGCTTTCCTGCATAACTTCCAATGGCTCCAATGTTTAGCCTTATTCTTCATTGATCAAAATTTCATCTTGGAGCTTTATTCCTCTTGCTACACAAATGCTCAAATACCTACAAAACATATACAAAAAATTAATGAAACGATACAATATGTACACAAAACGCAATTAAACGTATTTACAACAAAAAACAGGGTTATTAAACTGATATTAACAACAAAGAGTCGATATGTGCAACAAAAAGTACATACAAAATAACTACACTTTTTCACTTATCAAACTCTCCCCAACTTAAATCATTGTTTGTCCTCAAACAAAGTCAAATAACCCAAAGAAACAAAGAATCATGAATCAACAGGTTTTTGAGAACGGAAAACAAATGCAATAATTCAAATGAAAAACAATATACACATAGTAAACACTTACCACTAAACTACGGCTATAACATAAACACGAAACAAATGATAATACAAAATTCATGCCAAATATTCTAAAACAATACTAGTTTACAAATGAATCACACCTAGTAAACATAATCACTGGTAGATGAAAAACACACAAAAATGGGGTATTTTCACTCATCCAACAATCTTGCAAATAATAGACTAAATTATGCATTCATCCAAAAATTTACATTGAAAAAAGCAAGAATCTCAAGGAGTTTTCTAGGTTGTAATGTGGTCGGGTAAACAAACAAATGATAAGTCCAAAATCTAATCGAAATAAAAACTTGCCTAAACCTAAGGGAGTAATTACTTCCAAAAAAATTCAAACAAAATAATTCCAATCACAATTCTTCTTCATCATAAGTTTCACACCAACACACATCACTTATTAACACAACATCATTCCATACCCTTTTTTGTTTTTCTTTTTCAAATCTTTTCTATTTTTTTCATTTCTTTTTCTATCACTTCTTTTCACATTTTTTATTTCTTTCTTTTCTTTTTATTTTCAACCTCATAGCAATCAACGAATAAATACACAATCATATTTCTCCCCAACTTGAATTCAACCAGCATCTTAGTGAATACTCCCTACTTTCTAAGGCAAGGTAAAAATTCAAACCAAAACAATGGTTGGGGGGTTCAAGAAAACAACAAATTAACATCCATGCAAAAAGGGGAACTAAACACTCATAGACAAGCATTTAGCAAATACAACATGGATATAAATAAAAAGCTCAAAGGGGTTACTAATGATGACACACTGACAAGATGAATTGACTATTTGGCTAGGTAGTTATGCTCAAAATGAAACAAAAATGCCTTGATCTTTTTCTTGCATCCATACAATCAACACAAAACAAAATATTAAGCATAATAAAATCCAGTTAGAACAAGAATTGTGGCCTCCAGCATATGTGATCAATGGAAATCCTTCACAAAAAGGATGGGAACTAAAGTGATTCATAAATGAATAGGTATACAAAAGAATGAATGACATAAAAATTGTAAAAAGTCTAAGTATCATGAATATGCTAAAGTATAGAAAGCGATAAACACATACCTCGAACGTGTACAAAACTTTAAAAAAATCATTACCATGCATTCGCAAGTCAAAATGACCAAACTTGACAAATTACCTCAATATTCTACAAGTTACCACACAAACCACCACAAATCACCACACACATAAACAAATACAAACAAACATGCTTGTTTTATGTCGTAAGCTCGACGCCTTTATTGTGAAAGCTAGCAACCTCCTCTCGTCATGCCATGGTATTGTCACACGACACAAACCTAAAGAAAGTGTCCTAACAATCACACAACAAATGTTACGAAAATGAGACAATTCACAACACTACGTGAAAACACATATATGCACAAATATCATATACAAGTTAATGTACAATTTCTATACAACATATAAATTAATTATAAAACTAAAAAACAAAAGAATTATCACAATGCGAAAGAAATAGATCCAATCCTCGGCAACGACACCATTTTGCTTACCGGTATATATTGCAGCAACAAACATTTTGTTGTTGCGGTATTAGCGGCAAGCAAAAAGTAAGTTATTAATTTACCGGGTGATATTTAAGTTATATTGTATCATGTCCACAGAGATTGGTTATTGAATTTACGTTCGACAAATCATTTGTTAATGAGTTTGGGGATAAATGGTTTATTTTGTATAGAAAGGAAAATAAGTGAACATAAAAGTTATACACACAAGAAGAATTTCATCATTCGAATAGGATATAACTCTCGAGTTTGTATTTCGTATACTCTATCACATACTTAAACTTACTACCCAGTTGCCCTTAACCTAAACTACTCGTCAATATCATCATGTATCACTCATACAGAGGTCATTTCTAACACAGAGCCAGATATCAACCTTGTCGCTCCATGTCGACGATCTTTCAGCATAACACAAAACAACATGGAAGCATTAAGAGTCGATACCTAAGTGATTACTAAGCCTAAATTTGTCTCTATAATCTAAGCCCAATAGATATTCATCCTAAATTCGGATTCAATGCATCCATCTCTGCAACGAATCAAACCCAAACACTTAGAAAGCTAACAAGGATAAACATCAATAAAGGTATGTAAATAAAGTTTCATACAACACCATGAGAAATAAATATACATATAATCAAGGTAAATTTACATACAAAATCCAACAAGTAATGGTTACAAAGAGAGTAAGAGGAGAAGAAACCTGATTTCTTACAGTGTCAAACACAATCCATCAAGCTCACGACCCCGGATCATCCATTTGTAAGCCACAAATGTTGTTGTCTAAGCTCTAACTATCAAAAATGAAGGTGATGGAATTTGGGAACAAATACCCCAAAAACCACCCACCAAAAATGAAATGAAAAGGAAATATAAAGAAATGATGTTCCGCGATAATCGCCCGACGACGTCTCTTATTCACTTGGCCCAAGATAAACCACGTATGCAACTGGGGAAAATATCTTTCTCTCGCCCGGCGACAGATACACATTTCCCGACGACACATGGCAGAAGCAACATGGAAATTTGCCTTCAAATTTCACCTGACGACGACTTCTATCGCCTGACGATCCATGACAGTCTAACAACTTCTGTTACTTTCCTGCATAACTTCCAATGGCTCCAATCTTTAGCCTTATTCTTCATTGATAAAAAATTCATCTTGGAGCTTTATTCCTCTTGCTCCACAAATGCTCAAATATCTACAAAACTTAATGAAACGATACAATATGTACACAAAATGCAATTAAACGTATTTACAACAAAAAGAGGGGTTCATAGCCTTTAATTTTTTTCCACTTCAATAGCAATTTGATCTTCTATCTTTACCCCTTGATTTGCAAGTTTCAAGTTAATCACTCCCTCTGGTTTACTCACACTTCTGTCATATAATTCCAGGTGTTCATTTGCAGTAATGAGTTCAATGATCTTCTTAATATAAGTGGTTATTGTAAAGTTGGATGAGCCACTGGCAGCTGTATCAATAAGTTGCTTTGTCTTCATTCAGAGGCCATTCACAAACATCTGCATTTGTTCGGTTTGATCCATGTTGTGAGTGATGCAAGCTACCAATACCATCTTGAACCTCTTTTAGGAATTATCTAGGGACTCTCCTTCTTTCTGCTTAAAATTCAAAATATCATATCTCTTGCGAATATAAACAGAAGCAGGAAAGTATTCATCGAGAAAAGTCTTATCCATCTCTTCCCAAGTAGTAATACTCAAAGCAGGTAATGAGTAAAACCACTCTTCAGCATGCCCCTTAATCTTCTAAGTAGTACTCATGGTGAGGAACCTCTGAAAATGCTTTCTTCAACTCGCCCATCCTGACACGGTCCGTGTCACGCGACACTGGTGGCCGTGTAAGGCCTCCTGTAGGTGGATTTTTTACTTTCTCCGAAACTCTAAGTTTTTGCACTTTTTCGCCCTGAATTGTCCTATTTTATTCCTCTGACCCTGAAAACACTAAAACACGCAACCAAAGCATAAAATGCGATAACATGAAATAAAACACTCGCTAATAAACGAAAAGATAACTGCCACTAACGATAAATAATTATGTAAATACCACTGATTACTTTTGCAGTAACAACATCGGCTTTAGAAAATCCAACAAACTCATAATTTTCCCTATCCTTCGTCTCCTCCTCGATTCGAAGGTGTTTCTGAAGTTTCTCCAATGAGAAATCCTCACAACTATGCAACAATTTCTTTCTATGTCTTTTACACAAAGGTGGAAAATTTGCAATGATTGCACCGACTTGGAAAGATTCAGGAATGTTTATTTTCACGGCTTTTATTTTATTCGCGATAACCTGTAACTCGTGTAATTATGCAAGAATCAGCTTGAAATTCAACATTTTAAAATCAAAGTATTTAGACACTAAAAACTTTTTTGTACCTTCTTCTTCATCCTTGAATTTGAATTCGAGGGCTTTCTAGATTTATGTTGCAGATGGAGTATCGATGTATAGATCATAGAGACGATCAGATGGTGTGTTCAGAATGTGTCTGTCGTAACCCAAATTTTCCCTACCCCGACGATCTTGTCTTCCAAGATCAGAATAATAAAGAAGTGTTTAACCAAGGTGCCACATGTCCATTCGCAAAGCATGTTGGACAATGGCCCATGATATTCGTATATTAAAAATATCTTAAAATGAAACTAAAGTTTTACTTGTATAATGGTCCACTAGGTTGTTATTGTTGTTAGTAAGTAGCAAAGGGGGTGTAATTTTAAGTTACAGGCCCAAAGAAATAAAAAAAACATTGGGATGACCCATTTTCATTTAGGTAAGAAAGGGGGCGTGTATATCTTATTAAGCTTATTTAATTCATTTTTGAAAATAATTCTATTTTGGTTTATTTCAAGAGAGAGAAAAACATTTTTATTAAACATTGTCTTATTAATTATTTTTATAAATCATTTGTTAAAAGACTAGTTTTATAAAGCTCAAGTTCTATGTTGGGTCTAATTTGTTAAAAAGAAGTCTAATCCGAGGTATTGCAATAAACAAAATTATGTTGGACCCATTTCTCATTTTTGGAGTTTATGTTGTTGTTACTGTTTTATTTTAAGTGTTATTATTAAAACATCACTTTTGTTTTATTTTATTATTAAATAATATTTAGGATTTGTTTTATAAGTATTGTTTCTGAAAATGTATTTTGGAGCCCAAAAGATCAGGCCCAGTCCGCAGCAGGGTGCTAAGATTATTGTAATAAACAAAAATGTTATTGGGCGGAAGATATGCTGCAGAACAGTTTAAGGCCCAAAAGTGCAACGCGTACTGTATCAATTGACAAACATTTACGCACGTTTTTTCTTCAACATAACAATTACTGTAGAGATTTATTCTGCAAATCAAATCTCCTAAAAGGCAAACTCCAGATTTTTTTTTACAGACAAAATCTAAAAAGATTGAATCCTAAATTCAATTGCAATACAGATATAACAGATTCCAAGCCCATAAATCTCCATTACAAACAATTGGAATCTCTAATGTACAGAGGAAAAAAACTAAAACAATCTCAGGATCAATTAACGCTAAAATCAAATCTTAAACCAAATCCTAAGTTGCAAGAATGGAATTAAATCTTCAAGAATGGTCAAACATGACAGAAGAATAAGAATAAACGGTACAAAAAACTAAAGCAAATCTCTACAAAAGCAATCTCATAAAATCTCATTACAACTCAAATTCGAAGTTACTGAATTAAGAACAAATCTAGTCTTGTACAGAAGCAAATCTCAGAAAAATGATATCAAAATCAAATACATAAAATCAAATATTTACAATCCCAAAATTACAGAAATCAGTAATCAATCAAAGGATCTTCAATCCCTAATTTTATATCTGTAAATTTCTAATCTACGCTAACAAATCTCAAAAACCCTAAAACCTAAAGAAACTATAAATACAAGGGAAAAGAGAGAGGAAATGGGATTCTGGTGATTGACGGAAGGAGAACAATACCGCGAAGTTACGGACGAACAGACGCTTGAAGTCAAATCCCTTTGCGAGAAAACATCATTGAAGAAGGGAAGAACGGTTGGGGTTTCTTTGTTAAAAACCACAACCGTCGTTGACGGCCGCTTCTAATTAACCACAATCACTTTCAATCGGATCCGGATACTTGGATATTCAAAGGGGTAATATGTTTCTCTGTTCAATTTTTTTTGTTTTATGATGTATGGCTAGGAGGTTATTGGGGGGTAGATCGGGTTGTCCTCTTCGGCGCCGCTGTGGTTGCGATTTTAGGGTTAACAAGAAAGGGACGATGAAAGGATTTGTGTTGTTAGTGAGAGAGAGAGAGAGAGAAAGAGAGAGAGAGAGAGAGAGAGAGAGAGAGAGAGAGAGAGAGAGAGAGAGAGAGAGAGAGAGAGAGAGAGAGAGAGAGAGAGAGAGAGAGAGAGAGAGGAGATGAACAGATGGCTACTGTAAAAACGGACAGAATTGTTTTTTTTGTAAAAAATGGAAAAAACACGATAACTTATATGTTGATTGGATCGTATACAAATAATCATGCACCCTTAACTTTATCCTTTGGATACGCATCAAATGGCCGTTGGACCAAGTTCCATGGTAGGACCGTGCTCCCTTGCCTCACCCAATCCACCAGGCTTCTTTCCAAATGCGCTGGGCTTAGGCCCACTGCTCTTCACACCCTCTTTCCAGCAATTTGCTAAAACGCAAAGCCAGATACACCCCCCTAGGAATTTACATCCGGGCCTAGCCCAATTTATTTTTAACACCCCCACAGTTTTACTTTATAACTAGAAACGTACCCCCCATGTTCTAATGAAAATATTTTTTATTTTCCTTTTATATTATTATTTATTTTCTTTTTTTATATATATAATTATTATATTTTGATATTTTATTATTATTATTATTTCCTATTTTTATTCCTTAATTAATTATATTAATTATTATTATATAATTATTATGTATATATTAACATTTAAATTATTTTCATTTAAGTGCATATATTATTTTCTCATATTCTTCGCACTAAAACATTCTTATCATGCATTAACCAAGATTTTCATAATTAATACAGTAAAAAACAAAAATAAATCTCCAACCATTTTTGCGAACAAATTAAGCTAATCAATAGTCTTTTTCGCAAATGGGTTTTAAACTAATTTTGGCTTGCTGCATACTCAGTCAAAATTTCCGCAATCACTACTCGCGACCGAGTGCGAAGTGATTCAAAATATGTTTGCAAACCCCTAAAAGACACCAACCCATACGAACTACGAACTGGGACTCTGATTCCTCATAAGAGGATACGTAGGAACGCGATCTAAAATCATGGTGAGTCTTGCTAATTAAAACTTAAAACACTATTTACCCCAAACCTAATCTTAGAGTTTAATATCCTTGTGAACAAGGTGGATGAGAGGTGCCTAACACCTTCCTTTCGTCCAATTGAGTCTGAAACCTAGAATCTCTGTCTGCGAATTAGAGTTTTTTATTAGGTTCCCTTCCCTAGGATAAAAACTAATAGTGGCGACTCTTGATTAAAAAACCAGTTGCTACAGCTGGCGACTCTGCTGGGGACTCTCCTTAACCCTAGGTTTAGGTTCTTTGGGGTTTTTATTGTTATTTGCTTTATTTATTTACTTATTTATTTATTTATTGCATTTATCTATTTTATTGCATTTATTTATTTACCGTCAAATTCTTTTATTATCATATGTGTGTTATGTGACAGGTTTTTATCTCAAAAAATATTTCCAATAAACCTTAAAAAGAAGGTTCGTCTATTAGCTTAGGGGGTATATCATCCTTGTGAGATTATGTGACGACTTCGCCTAGAGTCGGTGAACTTACGAAAAACGAATACTTATCGAGAGATATCCTCTTGACGAGTAGGACTTTGGAAGATCACCCATGACTCTTTGTAACGACCTTAACCCAAAATCTCATGACTCCACCTAAGGGAGGCCCTTGTGCCTTTTCCCTCTAGTGTTATTCATGACATCCTTAAAGAAGCCACCTTTTGGGGAGGGTAGATTTACCATAGGTCAAAATTAAGGAGCCTACCTCATAGGGGTATCCATCACAAAATCCCATTACTCAATCCAACACTTATACATTCATTCATGTATATCTCATGTTCATCATTTGTTTCTTTTATCTGTCTTATTCACAGGGTACAAAATAAAAGATAACAAAATCAAGATTTTTGGTGATTGTCTTAAAAATGGATACCAAAGGGAAACAACTTGTCCGCGTCAACGCCTGCAAGACTGACCTTTCTGAAATCAAAACTATAAAAGGTAAACTGTCCGAAAGAGCTCTGAAGATGCACACTCGCCGCTATGGGGATACCCTTGATTTGACTAAAGTAGAAGTACAGATGGATGCAGTCTCTGCCCTAATTTAGTTTTATGACCCTCCACTGAGATGTTTCACCTTCCAAGACTTCCAGCTAGCACCGGCTCTGGAGGAATTTGACAGAATCTTGAATTTTTCCAAAGAAAAGGCCTATGTAGGTATTGGATAAACTATTGAAGTCAAAGCTTTGGCAAAACGCCTAGGGATCCCCTATCCTGAATTGGTGCAGAATTATCAAAGAGAATGTCTGATACAAGGAATCAAAAGAATATACCTGGAAGCTAAGGCACTAGAATTTTCTAATTATAAGGATTGGGAATCTTGTGTTGATTGTTTAGGGCTATTAGTATTTGGTGTAATCTTATTTCCTCGGGCTGTGGACTATATTGACCCCGTGGCCATTAGCATATTTTGGGGAGCGAAAGTCCTTAATATGGATCCTACTCCCTCCTTACTTGCTGACATTTATTACACTTTGCATATGATGTATGAAAAAAGACGAGGCACGCTAAATTGTTGCATCCCTCTTCTATATACTTGGTTCATGACTCATCTTTACGAGGAAGACTATATGATCCCAGAATTGACCAGGTGTGAGTGGCCACAGAAATTAAGGTCTCTCACTGCAACCAATATTATGGTATGCAAGAAAGTTGGATATTGGTGACATAACTATTAGCCGTGGGGATTAACTATAACCCTACTCTGGCCCTACGATAGCTAGGGTATCCTTTAGAAGACAAACCTTCGGACGAACAACTCCGACCATTTATCATCCATAATATGGGTGTAGAAGACCAAGTGTTGCTCAACAAGGTTATTCGGGCCTGGAATAAGGTTAACAAAAGGAAGGACGAAAGAAGGAATGCCATAGCGAGAGAACCCTATACCAAATGGGTCCAAGATAGGGTACCAATTATCAAGCTGCCATTCGAGAAAGATCTAGAGTACAAGTCAGAGGTCCCAGAGATAACACATATATCTTTGGAAGAAGTCGATAATCTGAAAAATGCCTTAAAGCAAGCTCAAAAAGAGAAAGAAGCACTGGAAGTCAGTCTCCTCAATCTAACCAGAGAAAAGAAATAGATGTAACTTATACTTGAGTTAAAGGACGAGCAAATTGATAAAAGCCAAAAGGACTTGGAGATAGAAAGTCTCAAACGAAAGCGTACAACTGAAGGGTTGTTAAGTGCAATGTTCAACCTAGATTCTCACAACCAAAGGTTAGAAGAGGCCGCTGCTGAAATCGGGAGGTTAACTAGATGGTATGAAAAGGCAACACATGACAAGAAGGTGCTAGAGGAAATTTTGAGAGCCCAAATCCAAAGTTTGGCACAAGCAACCTTAGATTAAGAAGAGGAAGTAAAGTACCTCACCACCGAACTCCAAGATAACCACGAATCAGAGGTCAAAGCACGCCTTGAAAGGATAGAAGCAGAGAAACTCTTGACTCAAAGGACTCGAGAATATGAGCATGTATGTTTAGAGCTGCAGGGTCTGCAAAAGGATTTTCTCATCCAACGAAGGATTTACACAGAAATGAGGGGTAAAAAGATGTATTGGAAAGAGTAGTATACCAAGATCGCCCAAGCTGGGAGGGATAACCACAAGATAATCTCACATCTTTATCAGGAATACATACACTACAAGGACAAACATGAAAAGTTTGTCTTCTTAGCCAACAATCTCATCGAGGACATCCCTAAAAGTTTAAGAGATGCAGAGAATGTAATGGTTCCTCTTCCGAAGGACGTCGAAGACTTTCTACAGATTTTCCGAGCAATGGTTGATGGCTTCAGAGCACACATCCGCAGACACACTTAGGAAATTTAGTTCTTTTTAATTATGTTTGCACAAACAAGTTTTTATTTCAATTTGTAATATTTTTAAATATTCGGATTATGTTAATCTTAATAAAGGCATTTTGTTTCCCTATCTCGAAGGCGTGTCTATTTTAAAGCTGGTCACCAAATAAAATAATAAGTGGATACAAATATGTAACCAAGTGAATAAGACAGTTAAAATAAAAATCATTTCATAATCATGCACATCCATTTGCACGCATGCATTTATAAAACACTTGTATGTCATATCAAAAAAATCATTTGCTTTAAAAATCTCTCCAGTTAAGCCATTGGTAAAAGAAGACCTCCACCTCCTTGGCCTCCATATCAAACAAGGGCCCATCAACAAAAAGCGATGGAACAGATCGAGGAGACTCAAGCCGTGTTCAAAGAGGATCTGGATCAGGTGAAGGGTGATGTAAGCTCAATGAAAGGAGATTTGAGCCAGGTTCTTCTAGCTTTGAAGAACATTATCGACAGGAAGGATCAAATTCCCAGGGTAGCTTTTGAATAAGTAGCCCAAACTGTTAGTGTATCGAGCGGTCACCAACTGAGGAAAGAACCGGAGGTCGGACCCCAAAAGTCCGCAATGGCCCAGCAAGAGGTTAAAACTGAAGGATTCATCCCACCACCATAAAAAGTAGGGGCATCACATACCTTACAAATTCCAACCAATAACGCAGATAATTACCTAGACTTGCAATACAGAGATCATGATCCAGAGGATGCTCACCAGGCACCCTTGAAGACAACTGGTGCTCATGCTGAAGACAACCCACTGGTAATGAATTAGTATAAAGCCTTGGAAGAAAGACTGAATGTTGTGGAAGGCTTCGACGCTTTCGAAGTAGACACTCTGGAAATGGGTTTAGTCCCTTATATGGTGGTACCGCCAAAATTCAAAGTACCCGACTTTGGAAAGTATAAAGGGCTCACTTGTCTGAGGAATCATCTTCATATGTACTACAGGAAGATGCATGCCCACGCCCATGATCAGAAACTAATGATTCACTGTTTCCAAGACAGTCTAAGTGGGGCATCTTTGGACTGGTACATGCAGTTAGAACGAACATATATCTGAAACTTGGGTGGATCTTGCTAATGCTTTCTTGAAGCATTACAAGTATAACTTGGACATGGCGCCTACTCGCTTGCAACTCCAAAATCTGTCCCAAAAGAAGGAAGAGTCCTTCAAAGAATATGCTCAAAGGTGGAGGGAGATGGCATCTCATGTACAACCACCACTGCTGGAAAAGGAACTCGTAGACATGTTCATGGGAACCTTACAAGGACTTTATTATGATAAAATGATGGGAAGTGTCTCGTCAGGATTTCCAGACTTAGTGACTATTGGCGAAAGAATCGAAACTGGTTTGAAAAGAGGAAAGATATCAGGGGGATCGTTAAGCACCCCTTACAATTCAATAAGACCGGCTTGAAAATTCCCAAGAAGGAAGGAGGGAGAAGTCAGTGTGGTGTCCTCACAATCTAGGACATCACAACCATTGGTGATTCCGCAAGGACAAAGGCAGGACATATTTAAAAGGCCACCTAGAAATTTTGATCCACTGCCCATGCCACCAAGCCAATTATTACAACACTTGGTTAAGGCATCCCTGGTTGAAATAAAGCCTTTAGCTCCTCCGATTGGGCAACTCCCAGAAAGATACAATGCTGACGCTAGGTGTGAGTATCATGCTAATTCTCCAGGGCACACCATAGACCAATGTTGGGCTTTCAAGCATAAAGTTCAGGGTTTGCTAGAGTCTCAAGACATCACCTTCGATAAGCCCATTGTCAAATCAAACCATATGCCTCCGCATGGTGGACCGACAATAAATGCAATCGAGGTGGTCACCGACTTTGGGGAAACCATAAAGGAAAAAATCCCTATCAACTTGTTGAAGGAATATATGTTTGAATGTGGATTCTTGTTAGAGTACAATAAAGCTTTTGAAACAACTTTGGAAAATCTGGTGGATCAGGGAATAGTCCAATTCGGACTGTACCCTGAAGAAAAATACGTAGCCATGATTGGAGGGAAAAAGCCACTGGTAATCCCTTTCCAGGATCCAAGCCTTACCAAGAAGACTCTAGTCATTCCATGGGGAGAATCAGCAGAGGTCACCAGAAGGGTACCTAAGAAGACCCTCTTAATACCCACTACTCCAAAAGCCACGATGGTAATTAAGGAACCGTCATCTATCCCTTACGGGAATAATAAAGCAGTACCTTGGAGTTATGACTCAGTCGTATACATCAATGGAGTGAAGCAGGAAAGCAGATCATCCGCAAGTCAAGGACTTTTAATTTCAAACAGAGCAGGAACAAGAGGTATGACCCGAAGTGGTCGAATCTATGGAGCCGAACCATCTAAAAAGATAGATGTGATTCCAACGAAAGACAAAGGAAAAGCAGTGGTTGATGCAAACCAAGAAACAGAATCTCCGAGCAAAGACTTTACTGATCAAGAGGCAGAGGAGTTTCTGAACATAATTAAAAAAAGTGACTACATAGTGGTGGATCAGCTCCATCAAACTCCGACGAAAATCTCCATACTCTTACTACTCATCAACTTTGAAGCACACAAGGATTCCTTGATGAAGGTGTTAAGTTCAGCTCATGTCGCAAAGGAAATTTTGGTAAATCAATTTGATAATGTCGTATCAAATCTCACGTCCAGATCCTACCTGGGTTTCAGCAACAATGAATTACCACCACAGAGTCGAGCCCATAACAAAGCACTCCATATTACTATGCAGATAGGTACTACCCATTTGTCCAGGGTTCTTACTGACACCGGTTCCTCTCTTAATGTGTTGCCAAAGTCAAGTCTCGTAAAGTTAATAATAGACAATGTGACAATGAGACCAAGTTCTACGATAGTAAAGGCATTTGATGGTTCCCGAAGCTCTGTGCTATGAGAGGTGGACCTTCCAGTCAAGATTGGGCCACATATCTTCAATATCACTTTTCAAGTCATGGACATCGAACCAGCATACACTTGTTTACTGGGGAGACCTTGGATCCATGCGGAAGGGGAAGTGACCTCGACCTTGCATCAAAAGTTGAAGTTCCTAGTGGAAGGGAAGTTGATCATAATTGATGACGAGGAAGACATTTTTGTAATCCATATTGAATCATACAGGTATATCAGTGTCGACGAAGATTGCATAGCTACCCCGTTCCAAGCCTTGGAAATTGCTTCGATGATAACATTACCAGTCGAGAAGGGTAACAAGACTAAATTAACATCATGGAGAGATCTGCAATGACTATGGGAGGTGATGCCTCAAAGCGCTGGGGAAAGATCCCAGAAATTCCTGAGAAGAAGAATCGCTTTGGTTTGGGTTAAGAATCGTCAAGGGCTACCCCAAAAGGCAAAGCATGTTTTCTTCCGATCCGAGAGACTTTTGTCAGCAAAGGAACAGAGCATGGAGAGCACGTGGCAATGATATCAAGCAAAATCAATACCAAAAGGGCAATCGATTTCATTAGAGAGGGCGCCCCAGGAGAAGAGCTTAAAGGATGGACTGCTGTGGAGATTCCCGAGACATTTTTCTTTTCTAAGTAATATTTCTTGTTTTGAAAGAACCTATGTCAAACCCGAGGCATATGGGTTTCTTGTAAGGGTTTTCCTTGTTCTTATTTCAGACAATATTTATAAATAATAAAAGTTATATTCGGTTTTCAATTAAGATCCCTATCTTTCTTTTGCATTTATCTATTAAATATAAAAATGACAATACTTTCTTTGCATACACATTTTCAAATTCCAAGCACTAAAATATGCACCAAAACATGATAAATGTGCAGATCCATGCCCAAAATTACCGATAACGCTACTTCTACGACCCGATACGATTTTGATGTTCCTATCCACCAAGCCGAAGAGGAAGATGACGAAGATCTTGAACTCTCCGAGGAAATGGCGAGGGAAATAGAGCGAAAGGCTAGCAACATACAACCATATCAAGATCCTATTGAGACCATTAACCTGGGCACAGAAGGAGATCCAAAAGAAATCAAGCTAGGAGCAATGTTGGAGCAGAGCGTTAAAGACAGGCTAATCAAGTTATTACATGAGTATGTGGATATATTCGCTTGGTCCTACAGGGACATGCCAGGGTTGGATACAGACATCGTGGTGCATAAATTACCTATTAAAGAAGGTTGTTCTCCAGTCAGGTAAAAACTCAAAAGAACCCGTCCAGATATGTCCAACAAGATCAGAGAGGAGGTTCTCAAACAATTTGATGCAGGGTTCCTAGCAGTGGTAGATTATCCACCTTGGATAGCTAACATTGTACCAGTACTGAAGAAGGATGGTAAAGTACGCATGTGCATAGATTATCGAGACCTAAACAAGGCGAGCCCCAAAGAAGACTTTCTGTTACCCCACATCGATGTCCTAGTGGATAATACGGCTCAAGCCTCGGTATTCTCATATATGGACAGTTTCTCGGGCTATAATCAAATCAAGATGGCGCCTGAGGACATGGAAAAGACTACCTTCATTACACCTTGGGGAACTTTCTGCTACAAAGTAATGCCATTCGGTCTCAAGAACGCATGGGCAACCTATCAGAGGGAAATGGTCACGTTATTCCACGACATGATCCACAAGGAGGTTAAAGTATACGTCGATGATATAATAGCCAAATCCCATACAGAGGAGGAACATATCATACATCTACAAAAATTATTCGAGCGGTTACGTAAGTTCAGACTAAGGTTGAACCCAAATAAATGCACATTTGGCGTCAGATCAGGCAAATTGTTAGGTTTTATTGTAAGCTAGTGGGGTATCGAGGTGGATCTCGACAAAGTGAAAGCTATACAAGAGATGCCCGGTCCAAGGACAGAAAAATAAGTACATGGTTTCTTAGGGCGACTGAACTACATCTCAAGGTTCATATCGTATCTAACAGCTACGTGAGAACCAATATTCAAGTTATTATGAAAGGATCAGACGATAGTATTGAATGACGATTGTCAAACTGTCTTCGAGACAATAAAACAGTATCTGCAAGAGCCACCAATCTTAATACCACCAGTTCCCGGAAGGCCACTAATCATGTACTTGACAGTGCTCGAAGGGTCAATGGGTTGTGTTTTAGGACAACTGGATGAAACCCATAGAAAGGAGCATGCAATTTATTACCTCAGCAAGAAATTCACTGACTGCGAAACCCGATACTCACTCCTAGAGAAAATTTGTCACGCATTGGCTTGAGCTACCAAGAGGTTGAGACAATATATGTTAACCCATACTGCATGGTTAATAGCAAGAATGGATCCTCTAAAATACGTGTTCGAAAAGCCAGCTCTTACCGAAAGAATTGCACAATGGAAGATGTTACTATCAGAATACGATATCCAATATGTCACGCAAAAGGCAATAAAAGTTATTATACTAGCTGATCATCTAGCTCACCAACCCCTATCAGAATATCAGCCTATGAAGTTCGACTTTCCCGACGAGGATGTCATATTTATAGCTGACTACAAAATACCAAGATCCGATGAAGGGCCCGAGCCAGGGGCACGTTGGAAAATTATGTTAGACGGGGCTTCAAATGCACTAGGTCACAGTGTAAGGGAAGTATTAACATCTCCCAAGAATCATCACCACCCCTACACTGCAAGGTTATATTTTGACTACACCAACAACATCGCCGAATACGAAGCCTGCATACTAGGGTTGGAAGCTGCCATCGATTTAAGAATAAAGCACCTGGAAGTGTTCGGGGATTCTGCGTTAGTCATATACCAGGTTAATGGCGAATGTGATACTAAACACTATAAATTGATTCCATATCGGGATCATGTTTTGAAGTTAGCTGCAGAATTTACAGAAATCACTTTCAGTCATATCCCACGAGAAGAAAATCAAATTGAAGACGCTCTGGCAACCCTATAGGCTATGTTCAAAGTGACTTGGCCGAATCATGAACTGCCTATTACGATCATACATTTCGAAGAACCTGCACACTGCCTTGCCATTAAGGAAGGACCTGATAACAAACCTTGGTTCTACGACATCCATAAGTATCTAGAAAAGCAGGAATATCCAGAAAATGCCTCCATCATTGACAAGCGAACCTTGCGAAGGTTAGCTTCAAAATTCTTTTTGAGTAATGGAGTGGTATACAAAAGAAACTACGACATGGTACTACTCAGATGTGTGGAAAAGCAAGAAGCAGATACACTCATGAGAGAAATCTACGAAGGCACTTTCAGGACCCATATAAACGGGCACACCATGGCTAGAAAGATTCTGCGAGGAGGGTATTACTGGTTAACAATGGAAGCCGATTGCTATCATTACACGAAGACATGCCATAAATGTCAGATCTACGCTGACAGGATAAATGTACCACCGACTCCTCTGAACGTCATGAGCTCCCCTTGGCCATTCTCAATGTGGGGAATTGATATGATTGGCATGGTCGAGCCGAAAGCATCCAACGAACACCGCTTCATATTGGTAGCCATCGACTACTTTACCAAGTGGGTAGAAGCAGCGTCTCACACCAACGTAACAAGTCAAGTGGTTACGCGCTTCATCAAACAGAATATCATATGCAGATATGGTGTCCTAAGCCGGATAATAACAGATAACAGGTCAAATTTAAACAATAAGATGATGAAGGAACTATGTGATGATTTCAAAATCGAACATCATAATTCCTCACCATACTGACCAAAGATGAATGGGGCCGTCGAAGCAGCCAACAAAAATATTAAGAAGATCATCCAGAAAATGGTGAAGACATACAAAGATTGCCACAAAATGCTTCCCTTCGCTCTGCACGGCTATCACACTTATATACGCGCATCAACAGGCGCGATTCCTTTCTCACTATTATATGGCATGGAGGCAGTACTCCCGGTGGAAGTTGAGATACCATCACTCCGAGTCCTGAGGGAAACAAAGCTGGAAGAAGCGGAATGGGTGCAGGCCCGACTTGACAAGCTCAACCTCATTGAAGAAAAACGATTAACGGCTTTGTGTCATAGTCAGTTACATCAAAAGAGAATGAAGAAGTCCTTTGACAAGAAAGTATTCCCTCAAATATTTAAGGAATGGGATCTAGTGCTTAAAAAGATTTTACTACCTCACCTCGATTCACGTGGTAAATGGACACCCAACTACGAAGATCCATTTATAGTCAAAACAACATTCTCTGGAGGTGGTCTCGTCCTCACAACAATGGATAGGTAAGAACTACCGCATCCAACCATCTCAGACGCAGTCAAAAAATACTATGTATAAAAATCTCGCTAAGATCGAACCCCTAAAAGGGCGACTTAGGCAAAAAGGAGCATCCCGGTGGATCAAAAACCCTAAAGGGCGATCCAGGCAAAAATTAGGGGCACATAACAAGAAAATCATCCTGGTGGATTGAAAACCCAAAAGGGCAATCCAGGAAAAAGTTAGGGATTCCCTACAGAGAAATAAAGAACAAAAAGACTACGATCTGAGAGCTACGACTACGAAGCACGAAGGGAAGGATAGATTGGAATCATACAAATTAGAGGCAAGGGAGATAAGATCATTAAAATATACGAGGGAACAGCAGTAGCGATTATCATTTTTTTTTGCCATTTACTATTTTAAGACTTTCTGTAATCACCTCTTTCTAGGAATTGCATCTTGTATTCTCGCCCACTCTGAGGCATATCAATAAAACATTTGTTTTTGTTATATCTTTTGAATCATGTTTTTTCTTTTATCAGATTTGTTTACAGAATACTACGATTATTACTCATGAATATTATCTTGAAATAATTTCGGGGAATTAACAGAATAAAAGCATATGATAAATATCAAAAAAACGCTTGGGTTAGAAAAATATCGAAGGAAAATCCACGTATACGTCTGTTGCACCCCAAAATTTGCCCTCCTATTTTCTTTTACTTTGGCTTAGACTTTTTGCATTCATCTGCATCTATTTCATTAGGTCACTAACATGGCATACATTTCATTCAATATAGCTCTGAGGGTCAAAGTTCAGTGGTTGTGCGATACTAGGGTTTCACAGTGGTTAAGGCGCTCGTATCCAATAAAGGATGATTTCTTATTCATGCAGCAAGCTTTGGAATTAGGTTTTTTTAGACTCATTTTTGGACTTCTCCTCCACCAAGTTACGGGGATAATATCTTCTGATAAACAACCGATTGTAGGTCATTCTGGTCAAGAACTCTAGGACGTGACCTAACATATGTGGGCTTCGAATCATGGCGTCCTTTCCTATAAGTATGCTTGTCATTTGATTAGGATTAACGACTGTGACATGACAATCATCTACTCCTCAGTTAATCAATTTAGGTTTTGATGAATCATGGTTCAAAGATGTTTTGTCCGAATATTTCTCTGTGCGTCTAAACGAGGAATCAAGATTGTAAGGGTTTCACATCAAGGGAATTCTTCTGTGATTCAGACTTTATCATCCATCTGATCAAGATCTTATTGACTATTCAAATTATTTGTCATTTCAAGTTGATTTGGGTTCAAGATTGAAGTTAGGAGTTCATTGAGAATGCAAGTGTGATTTGGATTTGAAGTTTGATTTGAGTTCAAGATGTTCGAAAGTGTTTGGTTGGATTAAAGTCGGCAAAGAGCCTTAAGTATTGGTCATATGGTTTTCTTGGAAGGTAAAGTAAAAACTGCGAGGTTTTGTTTCAAGTCGGAGTTCATACGCATTACAAAGATGTTCATCGTTATTCCAGATTCAAGTTCACATGTGTTCAAAGTTTATTCGAACCCTTTCGTTCATGATTCAAAAAATACTATCCAATTCCATTCAATTTCATTCAAGTGTAACAATACCTTACAAGAAAATTTGATGCTTTCATGTCTTCAAGCATTTTTTCAAGACTTTTGTCATTTAAACCCCATCCTTAAAATTCATCACCCAACATTTCAAGCTCAAAGGTCATTTACAATTCACACTATAAATTTCAAGTTCATATGAACCAAACATTCATTATAAAATCATTACAATCCCATTACACCAATTTCCGCATGATTTAAGGGTTCTCATAGTGGATCGTGACACAATTACTCTGAATTCCATTATAGATATGTGTATTCGATGCAATTATCTAGTTACAACCTGCTGTAATGCATCTTTTGCATTGAACTTTTTGAAAGAAATAAAGAATCTTTGTGACGTGATCCTAAGTGTAGCTCAAATGCCTGACATGAATTCCTACCATTTCTTGCAACATGTTACACAGCAAATCAGAATTCCAGTCATTATGATGTGTGTTGATCAATCAAAAACACCAAGTCTAGTGATGAAGGCGATTGAAAAAGGTGCTTGTGGATATTGGATTAAGCCTTTGAGTGAAGGTCAAATCAAGAACATATGGCAACATGTTGTAAGAAAAGTTTTGAAAGAAAACAATCAGCATGATCAAGTTCTTGAAATCTTGAATGTTTTGAAGAAAAAAAAGAAGGGAAGGAGGTTTCTTCTCAACCAAGCATAAGTAAACCAAAGAAATTGTTCTCAGTGATTGAAGCAGTAGCGTCATCAAGAAAGAGAGTGTTGCTGCCTAAAAAAAAACATAAGGAATTCTTTGTAATTCAGCAGTGAACTACATAGAACTCTACATGGCTTTATTGTATTTGAAGTTACATGGAACAAGGTTCGTGGTATCAACTACTTTAATGAGCTCCAGACTGATACATCACTGGCTATAGAAGCTAAACTTATGAAAAGATGGGAATTTGACAATATTGCTCAAGCTGCATGCTGTATGTCTTCATGGTTCTCAAGAACACTTTCGGAACAGCTGCTTTTGAAAGAGCACCTGGATTCTGCCTCAGAGGAAAAAAATTTATGATGCTAGTCGTATTCTCTTGAGCGGTGATCTTTCTGAGAGGAAAGCATTAGTTGAGGCGGAAGGAATTTCAAGTGACGTGTCTGTATGTGATAAATATCTTGCAAAGACAGCTGAACTACTTACATCCAAATGCATGACAGGTGACAATGTTTCTGATCCATCTTCTTTGGAAATATTAAAGGAGCCATTTTCTCAGCAAAGCTCTTACGCCTCATTGGAATATTGACTAGTTTTAGGTTGCAACAGAACAGGAAATGTATAATTTTTGTGAATAGAATTGTGACTGCAAGATCCCTGTCATATATACTACAACAGCTCAAGCTTCTAAGTCAGTGGAAAGTATTTACAGTTACTTCAGAGTTTGTTGCGACAGAAAAACACAACCACTCAATCGCCGTTTCAATTTTGCAATGTTCTTCAAAAGGGAAAGAAACGCCTGGGTCTGAAAGCCTTTGCCGAGACGTTTAAAGTAATTGGCAACCCATTGGTAATTGCCAAGCTTAACAACACTTCTTCCCAAATTGCTTGTCCAGATGTTGTGTTTGTGGATTTAACAATTTACAGAAACAGAGAGCTCAATTTCTCTCAACTTGGCTTGCACCTCTGCAAATTCATTACTCTAATTAAAGTGTTCTTCCCACCAGAAGCCAATTTTGAATTTGAGAAGAAACATTGCTCTTCATCATCCTCACCACTGAACCTTAACCCCCCGAGCCTCTGCAACCTTGCTATCTTCATCGCTTCAGCATTTTTCATCTTCAATCTCTACTACTGATTCAAAGTCAAATCTTTAATCTATCATCAATACGCTTCGTTCAATTTTTCTGCACAGATAAAAAAAAAGGAAACATCGATGTTATAAGAATGTATCAACACAACAACTTCTGCATTCTCAGTTTCAACGCAACTAACAGTTTTTTGCATTGAATTCATGATAACCAAACATTATCCAACAGAATTAACAACTAATTTTCCTAACAGAAAAACAAACTCTCTAAACAGCCCTGCAATAAAACAGTGTACTAATCCAACAGAATTCCCAATAGTTTGCCAATTCTAACTCCTAACAAACTGACAACTGATTCCCTAACTAACTTCTACTAACTGCCTGACAGAGTAACAAACTCCTCTAACAGTTTCTAACTCCTAACCGTCATAACCAATTTCTAACAGAATGCCAACTTTTCTAACTAACTCTATAACTCCTAATTGCTAACAAACTCAAAAAAAAAAGAGACTATAAAAGAAAGGTCCATAACAGATGGCAGAAGGGATTCATTTTCTTTCTCAACTCTACAGAATAGATTAAAATATAAAAAATTTACCAATTCATTTTGATTCTGCAATTCTGCAGAAGAGCCTCCATAAACCTCTTCCTTCATCACCCTCTTTCTTCTTCAACAATCTTCATCTCACGACCTTGACGCGCCAATTATCATTAATTTCGTATCATGCTTCTCACTGTAAGGACAAACGTAACTACATCAATCCTACGTCACCTCCGGCAACCGATCTGTAACCTGCCTCCGCAAACAACAACAAATCAGCTCCATCGTCATCATTCGGTATCGTCACACAATTGTTGCACGTCTTCGCAAGATTGCGAACCAGAAAAGATGTGTAGAAGTAGAAGTGAGGGTAAAGAGAAAGAAAAGATGAAATACCTGTGGTTTAGAGGCTGAGCATCGCTAGAGATATGGTACCACCGCGACGGAACTTCCAATTCTCTGAATATATTTCTCTACACATTTGTCTCGCTCAAGTCTCTAGCATGCCAACTTGTAGCGTTATTTATGAATGAGTTTGAGTCTTTGTTCGCTAGCTTGGATTAGCGATTCGGGGAAGATTCAGGTGGTAGTCGCAAAGGAACAACTCCAACAACGAAAAACGCACGGAATCGGATGAACGAAACAAGAAGGTGTTGAGCTGCGGAGACCGATCGAAGTCGCACTCAAAGAACCCTGAGAACTGCGACTAAAAGTTGAAGACGAAAGTAAGATCAAGCTAAAGCATGTGGGACCTTGGATGAAGAAAGGAGATCGAGGTCAAAGGTGATGATGACCACGGCAGCGAGAGATTGAAGGAGAACGAAACAGTAGCGTCGATGACAAAGGTGAGCGGAGCTTCGACACCGGAGGTTGATGTATGGATCGAAGAAGAGGAGAGAGTAGAAGTTTCACGGCGCCACATGAAGAGGAAGGGAGAAGAAGATCGGTTGTCCCAATTTTCCAACCCTAACCCTCTTGCAAATCGCATGTTTTTTTGTTTTAATTGTTTTTTTATTTATTCTTTTAAGCACAACAATAAAACTGAATGGAATAATTTGAATCAAAGGCTGGAACGGGCTCAATTATTCTCAAGCCCGTCGTAATTTTTTTTTGGGGAAGCTTTGTGATTATGAAAGTTTTGTGAAAAAAACTGGTTAATGGAGTCAACCTGATGGGCCCTCTGCGCCCAGATTTGCTGCAGCGCCTAGATTACTTCAGCACGCCTCCTGAATTCCACTTGCACCCCCTTGGGTCTCTTTTTACTTTATTTTTTTTAGTTTATTTTGAACGATTTTTTTTATCTGTTTGAACCTTTTTTTTACATGATAAAATGATGTACAAAAATAGTAGCATTTTTTAGAATTCTCCAGAACTTTTCTTTAGAATTTTATTAAAACTTTCTGTTATTTTATGTTTAAACAGTCATTCTCATTATCATTTTTTTAAAAAATCTTGTGATATTATATTGATGTAACTGTCGCAATATGGTATTCTTGGAGACTAATTCTTTGATCACTCATGCGGAGTAGCTTCTGTAGAGCTTTCTTATTGCTGGTGCGATTTTGAAGAGGCAACGGACCTTCTCCGTTCGATATTATCGCAACCTCATTCAATTTTCACCCGCATTTATCGCTTCTTATAGATCATATGAAGTATGATAACATTAGGTGTAGAAATAGGTTAGTCTCCCCTTGACTTTTCTTTTTTCTTTTCGCATATCCATTTAAAACAACAAAAACTTCTTTTCTCTTTCAAAATTCAAAACACTTTAAATTTGCTGACTAGAATCATATCTTCGTTGAACATGGATACGATAAGCGGGTCTCTTTTCGATCTTATCATTCTCTTTCTCTAAGGCTTGGTATGGTTTAAGTCTTAAAAAAAATTATTTCATGAATAAGTAGAGACATGGCTAAAATCTCTCCCTTGAGATTAACTAGCTATTATCTACAAGCAAAAATACCAACAAACACAAACTCTTTTTGCCTTCGGGCCTTCCTTTCAAACTTTTTTCAGAAAGAGCGTATTAATTCACTTCTGTGCTGACGCGTAAGTCTCCAAAGGTCGAGTTGCGGAAGAAGGCGAAATTACTATCGTTTCACTCAAAAACAAACAAGTTCAAACCTTTTTTTGTGCGTCCAGGCACATTTCTTTCCAAACTTTTCAAGAGAGCATGTTAATTCACTTTTGTGCTGACGCGTAAGTCTCCAAAGGTCGAGTTGTGGCAGAAGGCGAAATTAATATTGTTCAGTAAAAAAAATGCAAACAAACAAAAACATGTAAGCTGAACTACGGCTGCCCTGATTCCTTAGAAGGGATACGTAGGCATCGGGGTAGGGCCCGAACGAGCACAACTTTTATTTTCCCTACATTTTCTCCCTTTTCTTTTGCATGCATTCCCTTCAGTAGTATAATAAACAGTAAGCATAGATTTAACACACCCATAAGATAGACAACAAGAGTGGATACCGTAGAGTACTACGGGCGTGTGGGGTGCTAATACCTTCTCCTCGCGTAACAGTCTCCCTTACCCTTATCTCTTGGTCATTCGACCTTGATTTCATCCTTCTCGGATTTTCTCGATGTTTACCTTTCCCTACATGTGGGATAAAAGACGTTCGATGTCGACTTTATTGTTTGATGATTTTCAGCCGGTTGTTTCAGCTGGCGACTTCACTGGGGATAGGTCGACCAAATGCTGGTTCATCCCGGAGTCGCTCCTAGCTCTTGTTTTCTTTTCTTTGGGTGTTTATTTTTATGCTTTCAGTTTACTCATTTGTACATGTTTATCTGAGCATAAGTTTGCATTGCATTTTATTGCTTTCCCTATTTGTCATCTATTATGATGGATTCTGGTTTTCCATGTTGGATGGGGATGTTACTATTGAGGTAAAAGGCCCAGTACCCAGGCCAGAGTGCACTAGGACACCTAGGACTAGAGTGGGGGCATGACGGCTATAAGACGTGGTCCGATTAATGCAGTCATGTCATATACCACGCTCAGATGAGGTTCAAATGAACTATTATTGGCACCCACGTCTGTGGGTAAGCCCATAGCACTTTCAGGAGGACCCGTGATTTTCGAGTTACCGTTACCTTACCCTGACCTAGTCTTCACCCGTGAGTGGGGAGGGATTTGTCATTACAGGTACAGTTGGTGACTGTGTCCAAATGGTTACTCATGCTCAGATGGAGACTGTGATCAGACAGTGACTATTGGTTCTAATGATTATGTTCTGGGTTTCTGTCGGTGACTTATGCATATGTTATTCTGTTGGTGATTGTATGGTTCTCAGATTTATTTTCTGAGATTCCTGACTTGCTTACTTGGAGATTCATTCAGGCCTTTGATCTTGGCACTCCCAGCATATTCAGAAAAGGCTCAACGATATCCAGTTCCAGAAGCCTTGATATCGTATAATCAGTGATCTACATAGTACTTGGTTCTTAGGTGCGGAAGCTGTGCCAGACCTCTAATCTGATGATACTCGTAGCAATCATATTCAGGAATGATGGAACCTTGAACCCATTTGATCTCATGCCTTTGCGTACATAACATGGTTGAACACATACTTAACATACATGCTTTGTGATTTCCAAGGAATCGTATTTGTGAGCCTAGTGCCAAACTTTTCCATCCTTACTTACGTAAAATCAGAAAAAAAGCACGTAAATTCCTTAGAAATGACGAAACATGACATGGCATCCGTTCATGCATCCCATGTATATTCATGCGTCCATAACAGGTACTCAAATATTGGGGATTCTTATTCAGACATGATGCTCTCTCGGAGGTTCAACTTGATTTCTTGCTCCACAGGTTCAAAGAATAATTATGGAATAACTCTGGGTATACATACAAGCTTTGGTCCGTGGACAGAAATCTCTTCAAGTAGGAAGATAATTGATTGAAAACTCAGATGAGCCAGGTCATGAAAGCTCTGATGACGATGTCAACAATATTGCACCTACTGTCACAGCAGGTTCTCTCTTCTCCTTGTCTCTTGGGAATTGCTTCCAACCATGAGTGCTACGCAATCTCAAGTTCTTAGAACATCTTATTAGAAGATGATTCCCATTTACTATAGGATCTTACATCAGTGCTTCATTCTTGTTGACCAACGTCAGATGTGGTTGCCACACCAGGGCATCAAACTTTTTAATCAGGGGCATCCTCCATAACTTTGTGTTCCCTAATTTGTTCAACATAGTCAGTCTTTATTCCCCAAGTGAATTCATGGGGCAAAGCTTTTAAGCCAAGACATAAGAATCCTGATGAGCATGTTGATGCGAGTCCAATGCATGACATCCTAGTATCCCCAATTCTTCCCAGCTCTGATCTTTGAGGACTTCCTCCCCCAAACGTCTCTTCTGATTACGATATGTATGCTGGATGCATCCCCTATTCTGGGGTACCCAATTTTAATATGGAAGATTACAAAGGGGTCGAAATATAAAGCCAAGCACCTGTTTGGCGTCTCTTCCAAAGGTCCAAATTCCTATTTGGCCAATTGCCACACTCTTTCTCACCAGTTTATATCGATTCGCTTGGTAAAGCATTCATTTGTTCTCCTGAAAGAATCTTCTACGCGTATTATTTTGGGGCAATTGATCATTCGATTGAAGATGGTACGTCATCCAGATACAAGGTCCAAGACAAAATCAATCCAGAGACTGTGGCGTCCAAATCATATCATAGGGAGAATTTTCTCACTCACCTCATGCATCTTCATGCATCCATAGAAGGTACTCAGAATGGGGAATCCTTATTCAGGCCCGGTATTTTCTCTTCATAATTGTGAATCTTGAATTCTCGCTGCTCCGTTATCCGAAAAAGCCGCGGAATGACTTTGTAGGGAGTTCAATGCGATGGGGTTGTTTGCCATGGGCATGCAAATAATGACCTGTAGTCAGAAATCCTCAAGGAGAAAAATAGCCAATTGAAGACTTAGTTGAGTCGGGTATGGAATTTATAAAGGTAGTATCAGCAAGAGAAAGTGGCCTTGTATATGGTGTTGCTACAGAAGCTGTCATTCATCCCCAGCTTATGGGACTTTCTTTTTTTCAAATCATGAGATATTATGTGGGTCTCACCTAGAGCTTCGTGTTCTCGGATTTTCTTGCTAGCAGCTAGTTTCTGGTTTTCAAGTGAACCCATGGGGTAAAACTTACCAGCAGAGACAGAAAAAGCTTGAGAAGTAAATTGATACAATCTCTATACCTTGTATCCAGTTACTTCCTTGTATGTTGGAAGCTCAGTTGATTAAGCTTCGTGCTTTGGGCCATCCTCCAACAAATTTCTCTCCTGATTTCGATTCAAATGCTAGATGTGTCTCCCACTCTGGGGCACTTAGTTAGGATATTGAATACTGCAAGGGGTTGAAGTATGAAGTTTGGTACTTGTTTGGATTCTTTTCCAAGGTTCAGTCCATGTTTGGAGAACCATTTCAGGCTCTTTTTTTTCCTCAGCTGGATGCTTCTTATGTGTAAGTATAAGATAGGGTGATGCTTCTGTGATGAAGAAGTATAAGAGTTCTTAGATATCTGTTGTTGTGTAGAAGAAAAATACCTCAAAAGTCGAATGCTATATCCAGAGTTTAGTTTCTTCTGTGTAGTAGAAGATTCTTTGTTACAGTTTCTGGATTTCTCTTCTGTGTAGTAGAAGACGGAGACTCTTTTGTGAAGCATGGGATTCTCCATAATTCAGTTGCTAAAGCTTCTCTCTTGTGAAGTAGGAGATGAAGTTTACTTTCTTCTGTGTAGTAGAAGATTCTTTGTTACAGTTTCTGAATTTTGCTTCTGTGTAGTAGAAGACAGAGACTCTTTTGTGTAGTGGGAGACACTCCGGAATTCAGCGGCTGGATTTCTCTTCTGTGTGATAGAAGATGGTTGGAATTTCTTCTCTATGATAGAAGATACTTTGTGATGCAATTTATGCAAGTTCACTTGATAAGGTCCTCATCACACATGGTGAAGGAACTTGATGTGATTACCATACTGGGGCACTAGGCCATTCCATCAAAGATTGTCGGGCTTTCAAAGAAAATATGCAAGACCTGCTGGATGCAAAGGCCATTAATTTCAGGCTAGCCAGTCAGATTTGGAGTCTATGTTGACTCAGTAGATATCAAGATTGGCGGATCATCGTCTGAAGCAACAAGTCCATACGGAGGCTAGTCTCCTCAACATGGCATTTTCAAATTACATCTGCATTCTCATTCACAATCTTTCTTGTCTTGGTTCAGTACTTTCTTATATGCGAAACTTTCTTATTATTGAATATTAATTATAATGCATTGAGTATGTTCATTTTGAATTAGTCCATTCGTATTCACTCATGAATGTTTTTCTTTGACTTTTTGATACTTAACTCGTGTTAAATAAAGCAAATAACCTCCGGATGGAGGATGATGAGTAATATGCCAAAATTTCGAACGATGTGCTTTTGAATAGGACCATGCTGACGATGTACAGGCCTTGTTTCAAATTCCCAAACACCAGAGAGATAAGGGAGATAGACCCTCGTGAACCCCTTTTGAGCCTTGAAGTAGAAGTTTCTTTTCTTTTCAGAAAAACCCTCACACTTAACCCGGGGCAGGGTAGATTTCAGTTAATCTGATTGGGCGTTCAAAACTTGTTAAGAGTGTGCATCAAAGGATACAACAATGGCTATCCTTCAGAAGGTTGAGAAAGAACAAAATCACAATGGATGACTTTCATCTATCAGTAGCGTGCATCAAAGAGAATGATATCCCAATAGGTATCTCTCGCACGTCAAAAGGGCAAAAAGGTGACGATACCATAATGGTTATTTCTCGTCAACCAAACAGCAAGGCAGTCACACCTTTTTCAGCAAATCAAAGAATGACTCGAAGTCACACGACTAGTTCGAATTAAAAGTAAAAGAAAGAGACAAAAAGCCTTGCTAAGTCAAAACTTGGAAGACAAAGTCGCTTAGGAAAAAGTCAGGGCATCCCGCTGGAATTCCAAGTCAAATTCAAAAGGAACTTGTCCAGGCAAAAGTTAGGGAATTCAAAAAGAAAGTGAAAGACGCGAAAAAAGAAAAAGGGGATCACCAAATAGAAATCCTTAACAAAGAATAAAGTCGTGTGATCAAAAACCAAGAATGAAAGAGGTGAGTGATTGCCATATCCTTCTCAACCATGGTAAACTCTTTTGAGGGATGAGTGCCCATATTAGTTTAACTGAATTTAGGATTGGAGAACATCATGGAGAATGGGTGGGCACCAAATATTTTGAGCCTTAAATCCGTTTTTTCTAAAACCATGAACCAGGCCACGTTACAACCCTGAAAAGTCCTAACTGAAGCAAGGGTTAATTCGAAAGCACACTGTAACAAGAAATACAGTAATCTGACTCCTAGAGAGGCTTGCAAAAACTTTTGAGTTGGTATCACTCCATCTTTTTACTATCTTTTGTACAATTTATTTTTGATATTTCAATGTATTTTTAATACAAGGTTTAAAACTTCAAGACAAACATGAGCTTTGCATTACAATTATCATTCTTATAAAAAACATTCTTTGCATATGAGCAAGTGCTTAAACATTGAGTAAGTTTGCATAATGAGCATCAGATGAAAATTTGATCATCTCCAGGGACAAATTGCTTCAGGTTACCGTTTAAAGGTAAATCATTTGTGAGAATGGCCTTAATCTGGGGCAAATCTTCTATTGACTCCGCTGAGTAAAAGAATACCGGTTTGAGAAATGATCTGAAGTAGATTGCAAAAGTTGGTCGCCCAAAGTTTCTGACAAGCAGTGGTGCATTACTTTCAGTTGGTCCCAAGGGACGTATTGCTTCAAGTATTTTCTCGAGAAAGAAGCAGTTCAAGTCGAGAAGTATGGTTGTGAAATAACGTACTTTCAAGATATGATCCAACTACCCTAAGGTTATGTTGTCTTCAAAAAAATCCTCAAGCTTTCATCTCTCCGTGAGCATGGGACAAGGAAAAGATCTGTCAAGACTCTGTTGAGCAGGGGAAAGCATGTCAAGTACTCCATCGAGTAGGTATTAAACCAATCTGAGGCATTCAAGTGGGGATTTCATCCCTCAAAGGGCAGTCAAACTGGGGCAGTTATGTCAAGATTTGACAAATCTCTCTAAGAATGCATTGATCAGAGGAGAATCTTCCCAGAATTTTGAGGTGTATGGGCATTCGCTCAAGCATAGTTGGAATCATCTCCAATTTTGGTTATCTAAACATCATGTTCCAAAGTTCATAACACTGGGGCAGTTTATCTTGGTGGTACATATCTCAAAAAGTCCTCTCAAGGCAATTTTCTGCCAAAGGCTTACAAACTGGGGCAAGAATTTATGTAAGGGCTTTCTCTCTTCTTCAGTGGTTAATCAGACCAAGTCCATACGCAGGCTAAATGACCTGTGAATTTGAAAATCATGTCGAGAAGTCGGGATTGTCATCTTCGACTTATCAGAGACTCAGGTCCATTTACTGATATCCTTTGTCCTAAGTTAAGGTTATTATCCCCAGTTAAAGTTTGGATTGTTATCCACAGTAGGACATGAGCAGTAACGCAAAGATTATTTGGGTTTGTTTACTCGAACAAGACTCGATGGGAATATTGCTTCCTAGGGGGATGCCTACTCCTAGTAAAATACCTGCTGCTACTTAACATAGACCTATCTACCAAGGGGTTCTTCTTTTGAGATATTTTCTCCCCAGTAAAGCATATTGATTTCTCTGCGGAAGAAGAATGTGCTTTCTCCCTGGAAATGTAAAAGTTGTGTAAAGTCTAGATTGATCCCTTTTCATTGGACTGCAATTTATTTTTGCAGCATCTCCTCTAAAGTCCATTTTTTAGTGGCATTCCTCCTCGGAGTCGACGTGTTGAAGTAGTAATCTTGCATCGCGGTTTTTTACCCAGTGATTAATCGTTCAAATTGTATATTCTTCAGTAAGGTTTTCCATTCCAAACAGGGGCATGTCGCCCCAATTTCTGTTTTGCAAGAACTATTGGTCTTTTATGACAAGATGCATACCAACAGATGATTCAAGAAGGGTAGTGTGAGGATTTTTCGTATAGCGAAATCCAATTTCCCCAGTGGAACTATTCTTCTTTCCATAATGGAGCAAGTGTCCTATCTCTCAGGTGAGATGTACACGAAGAATTCCGGTCATAACTATATCATTACCAGTGGTAGAAGATTTTGCTGAGATATCCCTAGGGGAGTTTCTATCCCGGGATGTTGTTTCTTCCCCAAGTGAGGATCTTTTACCTCCCAACAATGTTATCCCCAGTGCGGCCTGAGTAGAATTCTTTTTATTTAAGAATTTATATACTCCCCAACAGAAGTTATCTTCGTCAAAGAATTTCTATGCCAGAAGTTTCCATTCCTAGCAAAGCTCTCCTCTTTCCAACAGAGGATAAAGAACTTATTCCCCGTGAAGTTGGGAGTTTGATCAGAATCCAAGATTTTCACTGGACTACAATTTATTTTTGTAATGATCTTCCCAGGAAGTTACTTCCCCAGTGATCGATCTTTAGACATTGATGATTCCAAATCTCGGTTCCCCATTGAAGTACAAATTGCCTTTTCTCTACAGAAAATCCGGTGTGCAAGAATAATTGTCCTGAAGTTCACTGACTTCTCAGCAGCCGATTATTGATATGTCTTCATAATGCATTACTAAACTTGCATCATTACATTGCATCTCCTAAAACTCGTAGCATTTCCATCACATGGAGCATTACGCTATAAAAAAAATTCAAACATGCATGAGTATAAGCTAATTGTGTCCACTTGTGGCAACCAGATTGTTATGCGCTCAGATTTGATTTACCTCCACAAGAAGTCTAGGGTAATTCTATTATGTTTCCCCAGCAGAGTGTGTTTGGATTCACCACCAGTCGGGTCTTTGGTATTGCTCCATTTCCCCAGTAAGTTCGTGGTTTGCGCTTTTCTTTGTAAGCCTTCGGTTATTTTACCCGCGTTTGCTTTGTCGTTAGAGTATGAGTAAGAGTTGGCTTATAACCTTCTTGCTTCTCGAGTGTTTGAGTATCCATACTTGGTGTGTGGTAATTCTGATAATTGCCACTCTTGAAGAATTAACACCCCACCTTTGGCCTGGGGGATTTTTAGTTCTTGCGTATTTGCAGCCTATCAAAAGCCTAACAGGTTTTTCTTTGTTAAAGTCTGCTTTGACCAGTCCCTTTCTCTTGCAGAGTTCACCTTCGATCGGTGCTCTTTGAAGGTCCTGCTTAGTCGGTTCCTTGTTTTGGTTTATCCACGTTAGTCGGATCCTCCTTTCGTTAGCCTAGCTAACTTTTTATGATTAAGAGTCTTTCAAAGTCCAGTTGTCTGGCGCCCTTGTTTAGGCGAATGCGTCCTTTTTTATTGGGGCTTTCTTCGGTTAGTCTCGTTCCTGTGTTCGCTAGCAATTCTAAACATTTGTTTCTTGATGATCAATTTCGCTCTTATGTATTTAACTCTGACCAGATATGCATACCTTTATCATTTGTTGAGAGTCCCCTTCGGCTGGTCTCTTTGCAGTTGTAAGTTCTCCTTCGACCGACGTTCTCTTATTAGGAATCTACCTTCGGCATAGTATTCCTGGATGAAGATTCCCCTTCGGCTGGTTTCTTTATCCTAAAGTCCACCTTCGGCTGGCATCCTTTAAAATCCACCTTCGGCTGGTACCGTTTGTTGAGAGTCCCCTTCGGCTGGTCTCTTTGCAGTTGTAAGTCCGCCTTCGACCGGCGTTCTCTTATTAGGAATCTACCTTCGGCATGGTATTCCTGGATGAAGATTCCCCTTCGGCTGGTTTCTTTATCCTAAAGTCCACCTTCGGCTGGCATCCTTTAAAATCCACCTTCGGCTAGTACCGTTTGTTGAGAGTCCCCTTCGGCTGGTCTCTTCGTAGTTGTAAGTCTGCCTTCGACCGGCGTTCTTTTCTTAGGAATCTACCTTCGGCATAGTATTCCTGGATGAAGATTCCCATTCGGCTGGTTTCTTTATCCTAAAGTCCACATTCGGCTGGCACCCTTTAAAGTCCACATTCGGCTGGCATCCTTTAAAATCCCGCTTCGGCTGGTATCTTTCAAAATCCCGCTTTGGCTGGTATCTTTCAAAATCCCGCTTCGGCTGGTATTTCTCAAAAAATCCCGCTTCGGCTGGTATCTTTCAAAGTCCACATTCGGCTGGCATCCTTTAAAATCCCGCTTCGGCTGGTATCTTTCAAAATCCCGCTTTGGCTGGTATCTTTCAAAATCCCGCTTCGGCTGGTATTTCTCAAAAAATCCCGCTTCGGCTGGTATCTTTCAAAATCCCGCTTTGGCTGGTATCTTTCAAAATCCCGCTTCGGCTGGTATTTCTCAAAAAGTCCCGCTTCGGCTGGTATCTTTCAAAATCCTGCTTCGGCCGATATCATTTGTTAAAATCCCGTTCCGGCAGGTATCTTTCAAAACCCCGCTTCGGCTTGTATCATTTGTTAAAATCCATCGTCGACTGGTATCATTTGTCAGGAGTCCCATTTGTTTGGTCTCTTCCCTCAGTAAGTTCACCTTCGATTGGTGTTTCGTTGCAAGAGCTTTCTTCGGTCTGTCTCTTTCTTACGTATCAGATACCGACCACGGATACGTATTTTTGATACTTGCTTCATATGTCTGCTACCAACCCCAGACATGTGTTCTTGATATCTTTGTAAGAGCTTTCTTCGGTCTGTCTCTTTTATGCGTATCCGATACCGACCACGGATATGTATTTTTGATACCTGTTTTATATGTCTGCTACCAACCCCAGACATATATTCTTATATCTTTGATGTCTCTTTCTTACGTATCCGATACCGACCACGGATATGTATTTTTGATACTTGCTTTATATGTCTGCTACCAACCCCAGACATATGTTCTATGTATCTTTGATATCTCTTTTGTGCATATCCGATACCGACCACGGATATGTATCTTTGATATCTCTTTTGTGCGTATCTGATACCGACCACGGATATGTATCTTTGATATCTCTTTTGTGTGTATCTGATACCGACCACGGATATGTATCTTTTCTATATCTTTTGTGCGTATCCGATACCGACCACGGATATGTATCTTTTCTATCTCTTTCTTACTTGTCTGATACCGACCACGGATATGTATTTTTGATGTCTCTTTCTTGTATATCTGCTACCAACCCCGGATATGTGTCTCTGATACTTTTTTCGTATGTCTGCTACGGACTTCAGGCATATATCTTTTGATATCTTTCTTACAGGTGTTTGTTACCAAATCCCAACAGAGTTCCTCAATAACCAAGTTATCCTTCGGTGTGTCAAACTCTGGTTAAACATACATCTAACCCTGATAATCCTTTTTACCTAAAAAAAATACAGAAAATACAGAAAACCAAAGATATAATAATACCTGACAGGCTTCGGAGCGTAAATTTTCGGGTTCTTTTAGTATTTAATCTTCTTTTACCTTGAAGGTTCGAAAGGATGGCGTCAATCTCACCTTCAGGTCTAAGGCGATTAAATAGGGGCAGCTGTTGCACCCCAAAATTTGCCCTCCTATTTTCTTTTACTTTGGCTTAGACTTTTTGCATTCATCTGCATCTATTTCATTAGGTCACTAACATGGCATACATTTCATTCAATATAGCTCTGAGGGTCAAAGTTCAGTGGTTGTGCGATACTAGGGTTTCACAGTGGTTAAGGCGCTCGTATCCAATAAAGGATGATTTCTTATTCATGCAGCAAGCTTTGGAATTAGGTTTTTTTTAGGCTCATTTTTGGACTTCTCCTCCACCAAGTTACAGGGATAATATCTTCTGATAAACAACCGATTGTAGGTCATTCTGGTCAAGAACTCTAGGACGTGACCTAACATATGTGGGCTTCGAATCATGGCGTCCTTTCCTATAAGTATGCTTGTCATTTGATTAGGATTAACGACTGTGACATGACAATCATTTACTCCTCAGTTGATCAATTTAGGTTTTGATGAATCATGGTTCAAAGATGTTTTGTCTGAATATTTCTCTGTGCATCTAAACGAGGAATCAAGATTGTAAGGGTTTCACATCAAGGGAATTCTTCTGTGATTTAGACTTTATCATCCATCTGATCAAGATCTTATTGACTATTCAAATTATTTGTCATTTCAAGTTGATTTGGGTTCAAGATTGAAGTTAGGAGTTCATTGAGAATGCAAGTGTGATTTGGATTTGAAGTTTGATTTGAGTTCAAGATGTTAGAAAGTGTTTGGTTGGATTAAAGTCGGCAAAGAGCCTTAAGTATTGGTCATATGGTTTTCTTGGAAGGTAAAGTACAAACTGCGAGGTTTTGTTTCAAGTCGGAGTTCATACGCATTACAAAGATGTTCATCGTTATTCCAGATTCAAGTTCACATGTGTTCAAAGTTTATTCGAACCCTTTTGTTGATGATTCAAAAAATACTATCCAATTCCATTCAATTTCATTCAAGTGTAACAATACCTTACAAGAAAATTTGATGCTTTCATGTCTTCAAGCATTTTTTCAAGACTTTTGTCATTTAAACCCCGTCCTTAAAATTCATCACCCAACATTTCAAGCTCAAAGGTCATTTACAATTCACATTATAAATTTCAAGTTCATCCAAACCAAACATTCATTATAAAATCATTACAATCCCATTACACCAATTTCCGCATGATTTAAGGGTTCTCATAGTGGATCGTGACACAATTACTCTGAATTCCATTATAGAGATGTGTATTCGATGCAATTATCTAGTTACAACATGTTGTAATGCATCTTTTGCATTGAACTTTTTGAAAGAAATAAAGAATCTTTGTGACGTGATCCTAAGTGAAACTCAAATGCCTGACATGAATTCCTACCATTTCTTGCAACATGTTACACAGCAAATCAGAATTCCAGTCATTATGATGTGTGTTGATCAATCAACAACTCCAAGTCTAGTGATGAAGGCGATTGAAAAAGGTGCTTGTGGATATTGGATTAAGCCTTTGAGTGAAGGTCAAATCAAGAACATATGGCAACACGTTGTAAGAAAAGTTTTGAAAGAAAACAATCAGCATGATCAAGTTCTTGAAATCTTGAATGTTTTGAAGAAAAAAAAGAAGGTAAGGAGGTTTCTTCTCAACCAAGCATAAGTAAACCAAAGAAATTGTTCTCAGTGATTGAAGCGGTAGCGTCATCAAGAAAGAGAGTGTTGCTACCTAAAAAAAACATAAGGAATTCTTTGCAATTCAGAAGTGAACTACATAGAACTCTACATGGCTTTATTGTATTTGAAGTTACATGGAACAATGTTCGTGGTATCAACTACTTTAATGAGCTCCAGACTGATACATCACTGGCTATAGAAGCTAAACTTATGAAAAGATGGGAATTTGACAATATTGCTCAAGCTGCAAGCTGTATGTCTTCATGGTTCTCAGGAACACTTTCGGAACAGCTGCTTTTGAAAGAGCACCTGGATTCTGCCTCAGGGGAAATATTTTATGATGCTAGTCGTATTCTCTTGAGCGGTGATCTTTCTGAGAGGCAAGCATTAGTTGAGGCGGAAGGAATTTCAAGTGACGTGTCTGTATGTGATAAATATCTTGCAAAGACAGCTGAACTACTTACATCCAAATGCATGACAGGTGACAATGTTTCTGATCCATCTTCTTTGGAAATATTAAAGGAGCCTTTTTTCTCAGCAAAGCTCTTACGCCTCATTGGAATATTGACTAGTTTTAGGTTGCAACAGAACAGGAAATGTATAATTTTTGTGAATAGAATTGTGACTGCAAGATCCCTGTCATATATACTACAACAGCTCAAGCTTCTAAGTCAGTGGAAAGTATTTACCGTTACTTCGGAGTTTGTTGCGACAGAAAAACACAACCACTCAATCGCCGTTTGAATTTTGCAATGTTCTTCAAAAGGGAAAGAAACACCTGGGTCTGAAAGCCTTTGCAGAGACATTTAAAGTAATTGGCAACCCATTGGTAATTGCCAAGCTTAAGAACACTTCTTCCCAAATTGCTTGTCCAGATGCTGTGTTTGTGGATTTAACAATTTACAGAAACAGAGAGCTCAATTTCTCTCAACTTGGCTTGCACCTCTGCAAATTCATTACTCTAATTAAAGTGTTCTTCCCACCAGAAGCCAATTTTGAATTTGAGAAGAAACATTGCTCTTCATCATCCTCACCACTGAACCTTAACCCCCCGAGCCTCTGCAACCTCGCTATCTTCATCGCTTCAGCATTTTTCATCTTCAATCTCTACTACTGATTCAAAGTCAAATCTTTAATCTATCATCAATATGCTTCGTTCAATTTTTCTGCACAGATAAAAAAAAAGGAAACATCGATGTTATAAGAATGTATCAACACAACAACTTTTGCATTCTCAGTTTCAACGCAACTAACAGTTTTTTGCATTGAATTCATGATAACCAAACATTATCCAACAGAATTAACAACTAATTTTCCTAACAGAAAAACAAACTCTCTAAACAGCCCTGCAATAAAACAGTGTACTAATCCAACAGAATTCCCAATAGTTTGCCAATTCTAACTCCTAACAAACTGACAACTGATTCCCTAACTAACTTCTACTAACTGCCTGACAGAGTAACAAACTCCTCTAATAGTTTCTAACTCCTAACCGTCATAACCAATTTCTAACAGAATGCCAACTTTTCTAACTAACTCTATAACTCCTAATTGCTAACAAACTCAAAAAAAAAGAGACTATAAAAGAAAGGTCCATAACAGATGGCAGAAGGGATTCATTTTCTTTCTCAACTCTACAGAATAGATTAAAATATAAAAAATTTACCAATTCATTTTGATTCTGCAATTCTGCAGAAGAGCCTCCATAAACCTCTTCCTTCATCACCCTCTTTCTTCTTCAACAATCTTCATCTCACGACCTTGACGCGCCAATTATCATCAATTTTGTATCACACTTCTCACTGCAAGTACAAACGTAACTACATCAATCCTACGTCACCTCCGGCAACCGATCTGTAACCTGCCTCCGCAAACAACAACAAATCAGCTCCATCGTCATCATTCGGTATCGTCACACAATTGCTGCACGTCTTCACAAGATTGCGAACCAGAAAAGATGTGTAGAAGTAGAAGTGAGGGTAAAGAGAAAGAAAAGATGAAATACCTGTGGTTTAGAGGCTGAGCATCGCTAGAGATATGGTACCACCGCGACAGAACTTCCAATTCTCTGAATATATTTCTCTACACATTTGTCTCGCTCAAGTCTCTAGCATGCCAACTTGTAGCGTTATTTATGAATGAGTTCGAGTCTTTGTTCGCTAGCTTGAATTAGCGATTGGGGGAAGATTCAGGTGGTAGTCGCAAAGGAACAACTCCAACAACGAAAAACGCACGGAATCGGATGAACGAAACAAGAAGGTGTTGAGCTGCGGAGACCGATCGAAGTCGCACTCAAAGAACCCTGAGAACTGCGACTGAAAGTTGAAGATGAAAGTAAGATCAAGCTAAAGCATGTGGGACCTTGGATGAAGAAAGGAGATCGATGTCAAAGGTGATGATGACCACGGCAGCGAGATATTGAAGGAGAACGAAACAGTAGCGTCGATGACAGAGGTGAGCGGAGCTTCGACACCGGAGGTTGATGTATGAATCGAAGAAGAGGAGAGAGTAGAAGTTTCACGGCGCCACATGAAGAGGAAGGGAGAAGAAGCTCGGTTGTCCCAATTTTCCAACCCTAACCCTCTTGCAAATCGCATGTTTTTTTGTTTTAATTGTTTTTTTTTATTTATTATTTTAAGCACAACAATAAAACTGAATGGAATAATTTGAATCAAAGGCTGGAACGGGCTCAATTATTCTCAAGCCCGTCGTAATTTTTTTTTTGGGGAAGCTTTTGGATTATGAAAGTTTTGTGAAAAAAAACTGGTTAATGGAGTCAACCTGATGGGCCCTCTGTGCCCAGATTTGCTGCAGCGCCTAGATTACTTCAGCACGCCTCCTGAATTCCACTTGCACCCCCTTGGGTCTCTTTTTACTTTATTTTTTTTAGTTTATTTTGAACGATTTTTTTTTAATCTTTTTGAACCTTGTTTTTAGATGATAAAAATGATGTACAAAAATAGTAGCATTTTTTAGAATTCTCCAGAACTTTTCTTTAGAATTTTATTAAAACTTTCTGTTATTTTATGTTTAAACAGTCATTCTCATTATCATTTTTTTTTAAAATCTTGTGATATTATATTGATGTAACTGTCGCAATATGGAATGCTTGGAGACTAATTCTTTGATCACTCGTGTGGAGTAGCTTCTGTAGAGCTTTCTTATTGCTGGTGCGATTTTGAAGAGGTAACGGACCTTCTCTGTTCGGTATTGTGATCGGTGGAAATAGAACTGACTGTTTAAAGCTGGTTCGCGAAATGTCGCGGTAAGCAAGAGTCGCCACCGTCTTTTATTTTCTCCAACAGGGAAAGGACAAAAGCACAGCAAAATTCCTTTTCGAGAATGTTTCTCGGTTCGGGAGGTAGATTTATAGAAAGGGAAGGTGTTAGCACCCTTTCTATCCATGGTTATCCATGGGCTCTTAGGTACTTGCTCACTATGTTTTCAAAAGATGTTTGCTTTTCAAATATGAGTGGGTTTGAAAAAAAGTTTCGTTTTCGAAAGATTTCTAAGTGACTCTTGTATCTGTCCTCAAGAGTATATGAAATTTTTTTTTGAAAACTTTTGAAAGTGTCAGTGTGAAAAGATGTTTTGTTTGTTTTTGAAGAGAGCAAGTATCCATGAGTCATCTACCTACCCTAAGGAATTAGGCTGTGTAAGAGTCCTTTAGATAGTGTTATCCCACCATTGAGAGGTAGGTAGCACCGTCGTTGGAGGTATTCGGGTCAATTCGATTATTAGGGACATGTGTGGTCACCGAAGCAATAGTAGGACACCTTAGAAGTAACCCTAATGTCCTAGATCCTTCTATCCGAGGCAACTGTTTTGAGGCAACTGGATCTTAGACAGGAGGGCGACCTCTAAAACGACCTATACTTGACGACCACATTTGAGGCAACGAGTGAGGCGTACCCTAGAAGTGGCATGTGCTTGTGTGTTCAATTCAGTTTATGTTTATCTTGGATCATGCAATTGTGAGCTACGAGTTGTTTTTAATTTGTCATTCAGTCTTTCATGCATATTAACAGTTAGGAGTGCGGAAAATTAAAGTGCGGGAATGTAAAGCTACGCTATTACAAGGCGCGGGTCTATACATCGCCAAAAAACAAAGACCCGTTTTGATAAAGTGCGGAAATAAAAGAAAGCGGTAAATCCTAATTACTATTACATTCCGAAACAGTTACATAAGTAATCAAATAAATAGTAACGCGCGAAAAGAAATTAAATCAAGACGTTCTAGGGTTTTGACCCTTTTGAGAAAATATGAGTTTTTTTTTGTCCTTTGCATATTATTAAAATTAACCCTAGTACTAATTAATTATTTAATTAAAAAAGAAAAATGTTTTTTTTATGTTTTTTTTGTATTTAATAAAAATAAAATTAAAAGTCAAAAGAAACCCTAATTCTAAACCTATTTTACTTATTATAAAAAATGTCAAAGTTAACCTAATTAACTAAATTAATTAATTTATATTTTTATGTACAAAAATAATAATAATTAATAAATGATAATAACAAGAAAATATGAATGAAAATTGTCAAAACCCTAATTCTACATGATTTTATTTATTGAGAAAAAGATTAAGATTAAACCTAAATTAAACTAAGTTAATTGTTAGTATTTATTTACAAAACTAAATTAATGATGAAATTAATGAAATTAATACATGATAATAAATATTATAAAATATTTGAGTTTCTGAATTTATTATAAAAATTAAGTTGTTAGGTTAATTATAATAATTAATAATGATTAAAAGAAAATTAAAAGAAAAGAAAATAAAAAATAGCAAACCAGGGGGGGTGTGATGGCCCATGTGGGAGGTTTTTTGTTGAATTTGGCCCATTAACACAAAAAGCCATGTTGACTTTCTTTGATTGTCCAGAGCACGCTTGACCTGGAACATGGTACTCCTCTTCCCATGGCCTTTGGATGGCTGATTAGGACACATGGCACGCTGGATGAGTGAAGTTCATGGTGGAATATTGGACAGGCGCTGCATTGGAACGCATTAGAAAAAAGGTTAACAATTATATGGGGGACCTGGGAATCGAACCCAGGTCTCAGTGCTCCTCGCTTCAGTGCCTTTGCCAGTTGAACTATGATGCGCGTTTGTTAAACAAATGGATAACAAATATTATATACGAAAAACAAATATTATGATGCAAAACAAAAATAACACGCGCTAAGTTTGAGTGTCCCAACCACGTACTGACACCTATTATCTTCTTCCTCGTTTTCCTGTAAAAAAAAACAAGATAGCGGGGGTTTTTAACCCCCACTAACTACAACAACGAAAAATAACGATTAGAGTTAGGGTGCATATAAATTGGGCGCGATGATTCCGTTCAATTCGTCTTGAGCTTCTGAGTTCAACCGTATGTGTCTCAAGGCCTGATTTTTCCTCAATAAGAAAGCCCTAATTTAAAAGCTCGAAAACCCTAAAATTCATTCATGGTGAATTGTGATTCTATGAGTTTCAATGCAATTAATCCATACCAAAAGATTCCTGTATGTTCAAACAATGCAAAACAACCAATAAAACATGTTAAATGCTCATGAGATATGAATTTCGATTATGAAAAATAAAGTTGAACCGTGAATATGTTCTGGGCAATTTCTTGAGTGTTAACGTGTGATTTTGATCCCTACGCGTTCCTGGAAGTGCAGGCAATCTATTAGAAACAAAAACAAGCTTTGAATCACGTTAGATTATAGAATTCAGTTTTGAGTTTATTCTTGATTTTTCAAATTTGCATATGGCTTCTCTAGCAGCTTTTGCACGTTCTTATGAATAGGGTTAGGTTCAGCATTTGTATGTGAAGAGAATTAGGTCAACTTTAGGCCCAAAAATCCATTGCATTCATGTTTCATTATGTGATTTCCAATCAAATCTTTTTCAACCTTTTTCTTTGATAAAACTTTGCCAATCATGGAGATTTTGATATCTTTGATGTGTACACGAATTGCCAGCTTGCCCTGATCTCATTTGCCTCATAAAAAGATTTGAAAACCATGTTTTGATATTTTTCTACAATTAAATTAATCAAATGAATTATTAATCAATTAAAAATCCAAATAATTAATAAAAATAAGAAAATAATTCAAATTAGTCTTAATGGGTCGTGCATAAGCCTTGGGTAAGGATTCAAGAAGGAATTTGAGGCCCATTAGCAAAAATGAAGTGTTTTAGGCAAAGTTGACTTTTGAAAGTTCCCAAAAATTTCCCAACTTCTCCAATGCATATCTTGCTCAATTTTGAAGCTATGAACATGTTCTTGGACATTTTGGAAAGGTCTTGAAGTCCTCTAACCAGTGCCTTTGGTCCCATGTCATTTTTATTCACCAATCTCAAGTTATGGTCTTTGACTTAAAGTGCCTTTTTGTTGACTTTTGAAAATGACCTATAATGTAGAAATTGATAACTTTTTGTGAGAGCATTTCTTGGACTTGGAGTGTGAAGATTAATTGTAGGAAATGTCATCCCCTTAAAAATGAGCATTGGATGGGATTTTTCTGATAAACCATGAAAAAGTTATGCCTTGGTCAATTTGCAATTGACTTTTTCAATTGTCCAAAAATAGAAACTTTTGCATCTTGATGATTTTTGAGCTATGCTTGTGGAATCATGATCAAGAGTTGATAAAATGATGATTGTGGCTTCAAAATAGGATGTTGACCAAAAATTTTGAATTTTGACTGCCAAATGACCATTTTACCCCTGCAATTGACTGTGAAGCAATTAGGACTTTTGACTGTGCAATTTGATGCTGTAGGTCTTGAAGTTTGACATGTAGATGCTTGACAATGTATATAGGCATATGGGACTTGATTGGACCCTTGAAAACCTCAACTTCCTTGCAAGAACCAAAACCCTAATTTTGACTGTGTTAGGAGGCAATTGGACTGTGCAACCCTTGAGAGATTTTGAACCATTTGGAGATTGATCTTGGAAAATCTTGAAGAATATGGGATGGCAAATTTTGGGGTACAACAGTTGCCCCTGTTCAATCTTCTTAGACCTGAGGATGTAGATTGGCTTGCGTGCCTTTCGTGATCTGAAGGTGGAAGATGATTGAACACTAAAGTGCCCAGAAATTTGCACTCACATAGTAGAGTATCAGCAGCGTGATGGCGGGAATGGGCTTACAGATGCCATTTGGAGAGATGATGGATAGGAGGATGGGCTTATAGATGCCATCTGGAGCTGTGATAGAGCCTTGTCGGGAATGGGATTATAGATGCCATTTGGAGACTGTTGGTATGTGGATGGGCTTATAGATGCCATCTAGGTGTCGATCGCGTAAGAGATTCCTTAGCGAGAACTTGCATACCTGAGAAAGAAAGATAATTACCTGGCCTGTTACAGGGGTTGATCTTCAAACTCTTTATGTAGACATGCCCTGGCCGGATACAGGTATCGAATCTACAATCAGTTACTCACAGATGTGCCCTGACTAGATACAGGAATCGAATCTGGAATTAGTCGTCAACAGATATGCCCTAGATGGATACAGGAATCGAATCTTCAAACTCTTCAGACGTGCCCTGGCTAGATACAGGAATCGAATCTGGAATTAGTCGTCAACAGATATGCCCTGGCTGGATACAGGAATCGAATCTTCAAACTCTTCAGACATGCCCTGGCTGGATACAGGAATCGAATCTGGAATTAGTCGTCAACAGATATGCCCTGGCTGTATACAGGAATCGAATCTTCAAACTCTTCAGACATGCCCTGGCTGGATACAAGAATCGAATATGGAATTAGTCATCAACAGATATGCCCTGGCTGGATACAGGAATCGAATCTTCAAACTCTTCAGACATGCCCTGGCTGGATACAGGAATCGAATCTGGAATTAGTCGTCAACAGATATGCCCTGGCTGGATACAGGAATCGAATCTTCAAACTCTTCAGACGTGCCCTGGCTGGATACAGGAATCGAATCTGGAATTAGTCGTCAACAGATATGCCCTGGATGGATACAGGAATCGAATCTTCAAACTCTTCAGACATGCCCTGGATGGATACAGGAATCGAATCTGGAATTAGTCGTCAACAGATATGCCCTGGCTGGATACATGAATCGAATCTTCAAACTCTTCAGACATGCCCTGGCTGGATATAGGAATCGAATCTGGAATTAGTCGTCAACAGATATGCCCTGGCTGGATACAGGAATCGAATCTTCAAACTCTTCAGACGTGCCCTGGCTGGATACAGGAATCGAATCTGGAACTAGTCGTCAACAGATATGCCCTGGCTGGATACAGGAATCGAATCTTCAAACTCTTCAGACATGCCCTGGCTGGATACAGGAATCGAATCTGGAATTTCTTCATGCAGATATGCCCTGGCTAGATACAGGTGTCGAATCCACAAGTAATCGCTTACAGATATGCCCTGGCTAGATACAGGTATCGAATCCGGAATTGCGACAGTTGATAGTAATCATCTTTGTATTGACCTTTTTCCTGAAAAGGCAAAACATTAGTTGTATGCAATGTCATGATGTATGAAATGCGTGATGTTCTCAAAATAAATGAGATTGTATGTTCATGATGCGTATATGCATGCTATAATGTATGAAGATGTGATATTTATGACTGTATTTTTGTCTAGGAAAATAAATCCTTGACGGATGCCGGGAAGTCAAATCCTGGGCTGATGTTGAAGAGTAGAGTTCTTCATTTCCGCTGGCGATGATGGTTGCGAGAATAAACCTATAGGAGAAGATGACTCTGTTGAGGAATAAACTTTGTTGAAGAGATTATACGGCGGGGAAATACTATGTGGGAAGAGATACTTCGCTGAGGTTTTGATGATAACTCCGCTGGGGATTCCGTTGATAAGCTCTGTTGGAAAATTTGATGAACTCCGCTGGGGGATAGGAAGAACTTCGTCGGGGGCGATCTTTCCATTGTAATTAGCTGAGGATAACCCAGTTATAAGCTCTGGTGAGGAATAACCTTCTGAATAAAGCCGGGGAGAGGCGTTCGTACCCTGCAGGTGATAAGCTTCCAGAATCTACTAGGGATAAGCTTCCTACTGGGGAGATTGATTCAACTCTCCTGGGGAGACTTTTGAGACTGCACTAGGGAAGTGGCTCCACTGGATGTCCGGTATTCCGCCGGGGAACAATCTTAGATCAAGATTGTCGGGGATTCTTGTTAGGAATGTCTGCATACTCCGCTGGGGAATATTGAGATCTTCTGGGGATAATCCAACTTCCTTAAGGCTGACAGTAGACTAACTCTGCTCGGGGAGAGTGTTGCTGACTTGCTGGAGATACTGTGCCTTCTCTGCTCGGGGGAGAGTATTGCTGCATCTTATCTTACTCGGCGGGGAGTGAAGGTATCTGGGTTACATTCTTCAGCCGAACTTACCTTGGTACCTTGGTGGACAAAGCAACTAGATCGCTTAGACAACTCATTATTGCCCCTGTTTCTGATGTCACCTGCAATTAGTCCTTTGTTTCGCATGCAAATATTTATGAGTTAGAAATTAATGTCAAATTCATATATCAAAAATGAACATTGGACGTTCTTCGCACGACAAAACAGAAAAAGGAAAAACAGTTGGCAATTTGTCTGAAAAGTGAATTTGTATTGATTTTTGAATTTGCTTATAAATAGGCGTTTATGTACAAGAGGCTGACGTCCTAGTAAGAGAACGCCGCCGAACAGAGTTTATACAATTTGTACAAAGAAAACAGCTATGTGAAAATATCCCACTGGGTTCCAACTCTGCTATCGCCTTTATGTCTTCAAGCGTCTCATCACTTGGCTGCTTAGTTGAAGATGAAGTTGATTGATCGATGTCGTCTGAACCTGATGGTTGATACCGGATTCTGGATGCAAGGTGATTCAATGAGACATAGTATTACGCTTTAATCCCTAACTTTTTCCTGGACCGCCCTTTCGGGTTTTCAGTCCACCGGGATACCCATTTTTTGCCCAAGCCACCTTTTCAGGTTTTCGACTTGTCGGGTGTACAGATTTTTTTCATTTCATCCCTTATTTTTGCCCGAACCCTTTTGGTTCGTCGGGAAGCCCTTATTTTTTCCTAGGTGTGTCAACCTAGCGAGTCTTTAATTCATGCGTAGTATCTTTTTACTATGTTTGCATTGGCGGGGTGAGGAAGGTCGTCACCATCCATGGTGGTTAGAATCATAGCTCCTCCTGAGAAGATATGTTTAACCACAAATGGCCCTTCGTATGTGGGGGTCCATTTGCCCCTGGGATCACTTTGAGGAAGAATGATGCGCTTGATTACCAGGTCCCCAACTTGATACTCTTGTGGTCTGACTTTCTTGTTAAATGCTCTGATCATCTGTTTTTGATACGTTTGACCATGACAAATAGCAGTGAGTCTCTTTTTGTCAATTAGGTTTAATTGATCAAGTAGAGTCTGGATCCAGTCATCTTCGCTCAAGCCTGCATCCTTCATTATCCGGAGAGAGGGTATCTGGACTTCAATAGGCAAGACTGCCTTCATGCCATAGACCAATGAAAAGGGAGTTGCCCCGGTTGACGTTCTTGCTGAGGTACGGTACCCATGAAGAGCAAACGGTAACATCTCGTTCCAATCTTTATAGGTCACTGTCATCTTCTGCACAATCTTTTTGATATTCTTATTAGCTGCTTCTACAGCCCCATTCATCTTCGGCCGATAAGGAGAAGAGTTATGGTGCTGTATTTTGAATTGCTCACAGAGCTCAGTGATCATCTTGTTATTGAGATTGGTACCGTTGTCCGTAATAATCCTCTCAGGTACTCCGTATCGACAAATCAGGTTGTGCCGAATAAACCGTGCCACGACGTTCTTGGTTACGGTAGCAAAGGAAGCTGCTTCAACCCACTTCATAAAGTAATCGATCGCCACCAGGATGAAGCGATACCCGTTGGATGCCGTAGGTATGATCTTGCCGATCATATCAATGCCCCACATTGCAAAAGGCCAAGGTGCAGTCAAGACATTCAGAGGGACTGGAGGAACGTGCACCTTATCAGCATAGATCTGGCACTTATGACATGTCCGAGAATGTTGTTAACAGTCGGCTTCCATTATGGACCAGAAATATCCTGCCCGAAGGATTTTCTTTGCCATGGTGTGTCCACTGGAATGCGTTCTGAAGGTACCTTCATGTAGTTCTGCCATGATCTTTTCTGCTTCAGTCTTATCCACACAACGCAGTAAGGTTGAATCATGGTTTCGTTTGTAGAGAATGTCGTTGCTGAGGAAGAACTTTGCAGCGAACCTTCTCAGAAACTTCTTGTCATTGACAGATGCACCCTTGGGGTATTCTTGAGCTTCCAGGTACCTCTTCACCTCATGATACCAGGGTTTTTCAGTTACCTCTTCAACCTCAAGATCACAGCAATATGCAGGTTCGTCCAATTTCTAAATAATGATCTGGGGAGCTTCGTGATCCCATTTGACTTTGAACATGGAAGACATCGTAGCCAGCGCGTCCGCCAACTGATTCTCCTCTCTTGGGAAGTGTTCAAAAGTTATCTCCATGAAATGGGGGATCAATGTCAACACACACTCTTTATAAGGAATGAGATTTGGGTGTTTCGTATCCCACTCGCCTTTGATCTGATTGATCACGAGAGCGGAATCTCCGAAGACACTCAGAAACTTGATCCTTAAGTCAATTGCAGCTTGAAGACCCATGATGCATGCCTCATACTCCGCCATGTTGTTGGTGCAGTTGAAACATAGTCGGGCAGTGAGTGGAGTATGAGTGCCTTTGGGGGATATGATCACAACGCCGATACTGTTACCCAAAGCGTTGGAGGCTCCGTCAAAGTGCATAGACCATCGGGATCCTTCCTCAGGTCCTTCATCCGGTCCAGGTACTTCACAATCAGTCACTACTATGATATCCTCGTCTGGTAACTCAAAGTTCATAGATTGGTAGTCATCCACTGCCTGGTGTGCCAAATGGTCTGCCAATACACTTCCCTTGATTGCTTTCTGAGTCGTGTACTGGATGTCATATTCCGTCAAGATCATCTGCCATCTTGCTATTCTTCCGGACAAGGCAGGCTTTTCGAAGATATACTTGATTGGATCTATTTTTGAAATTAACAGAGTAGTGTGAGTCAACATATACTGTCTCAGCCGGCGAGCAGCCCATACCAAAGCGCAGCAAGTTTTCTCGAGCAGTGAGTATCGGGTCTCACAGTCGGTAAACTTTTTACTAAGGTAATAAATGGCGTGCTCTTTTCGGCCAGACTCGTCATACTGCCCCAGCACACACCCCATTGAGCTGTTAAGTACTGTCAAGTATAGTATTATAGGTCTCCCTTCAACCGGTGGCATAAGAATGGGTGGTTCTTGGAGATACTCTTTGATTCTGTCGAAAGCGGCCTGACATTCATCGTTCCAACGTACTACTTGATCTTTCTTCAGTAGCTTGAAGATTGGTTCACAGGTAGCAGTTAGATGCGAGATGAATCGGGCAATATAGTTCAGACGTCCTAGAAAGCCTCTGACTTCTTTCTCTGTCTTGGGAGTTGGAATCTCTTGTATGGCTTTCACCTTGGCAGGGTCCACTTGAATACGTTTGTCGCTCACGACGAAGCCTAGCAATTTTCCAGATCTTACCCCAAAGGTGCACTTGTTTGGGTTCAATCTCAGATTGTACAACTTCAGACGGTCAAACAGCTTCTGTAGATGTGTTGGCTCCTAAATTCGACACCTTTGTTTTGATGGATGTCAGCCATTAAAAGCTGAAAGATGCTTTCGACTGGCTAAGTCTGTCGAAGTGCCCGTCGAAAGATGGCAAAATACTTAGAAGATTTCTTCCAAGGAAGAAGGCTGAGTGCCTTCGACGTCGAAGGAGTTTCTCGTCGAAGTTGTCTCTTGACGAACGTGTTCGAAGGTCCAGAGTGGAGCAGTTTGAAATTCAAGTGTTTGGAGGGAAAACGGTTTCCAGCAGTTACTACGTGCAAACGTGCAAGGATCTAGAGCGTCGAGCATGGAGAACGTGCCAAGTGGATTGATCTCGAAGCAGTGTAACTGCCCGACGGTTACTTGGAATGTTTTAGTATAAATAGGAGTAGACATGTAGTTTCTCGCGTGTGTTCACAATTCTATACATAGTCACTCATTTAGATTCAAGTACCCAGCGTGTGAGAAAGAATTGTTGAGAAATGTATGTGTGAAACACCAATTTTATCAATTAAAGTCATTTACTTTCCCAGAATTTTACTTGCTTTTCTCTTTACATTTCCTGTCGAACCTTTACTTTAAAGCCTTGTTTATTTTACCAAGCCTTTCCTTTATGCAATTCACTTGAAACCTTTAATTTAAAGCCTTATCCACCTTAATCAAACTTCAAAATCAACCTATGTCCATAGGATCAATCTGATCGATCCTGCGAGTAACCAAATAAGTAACCATTTGGAAGATCAGCGGTTGTTTACCAAAACCCAAGGTAAACAAATTGGCACACCTGGTGGGACTGTGTGTTGATTGTTGAAAATAATCTCATCTTTTCGAGTTGTATGTTATTGAGGAGTGGTAGAATATACACCAACGATAACAATACTGCCAGAAGAAGGGAAGAGATGGCGAATCCGCCAAACAATAACAAAATCCCACAAACGAGTGTGGGAGCAACGGTTAGTATGACCGTAAGTGAAGCGACAAACGTTGGTTCGATACCAACAGTGTCGGTCACAACCACGGGGCCAATAACTTCGTTAACAGGCCCCAGAATACCTTTGGGAACTCCCCCACCAAGGGGAAATATAGGCACAAGGCCTGTGGTTCCCCCAGGATTTATTCCATTCTATGGCATGCCAACTTCTGAAGTGGCAAGCCTAACGAATGCTACGTCCACTTTTTCAGATCCTTTCGTGAGTGCCTCTTCGCCACTCCAAGGCTCTGGAGTAGGCATGGCGAATAGAAATAGGACCCAACTCTTAGGAGGAACGTCCCAAGTAGCCCATGGCCTTACAAATGCCTCGACATCAGTCTTGAGGCAACAAATGGACGAAAGCAACCATGATATGGTGCAAATGTTGGCACAAACTTTGAGTACAGTGCTAAACCCTCTAATACAAAACACTACTCAATCGAATCAGCAAGTTACAGCGCAAATGACGCGTTTGGCTGATTTCTTTGGAGTACCCCCACCTGTTCGACAGCCCCAAAGGGCGCAAATAAGGGGAAATCAGGGGATATTTGTAGAGGAAGAAACCACCATTAACCAGGCTCAACAGCCTGTCGAACAACCTGTCGAAGAGCCTAGGGTAATAGCCCCAGAGGTAAGGTTAGTTAACAGAAACCAAAATGCTGACGAAGTGGTTCAGCATATCCAATACCAAAACATGGGTTTGGAAAACAATCTGGCAACCATGATCGAAAGAATCATGACTCAAAATGGGATGAACATGGGCTTTCGAAGGCCCAACTTTACATCTCCATTGTCAGAATACGTGTTACAAACGGATTTACCTCCTAGATGCAAAGTCCCCAAATTTACTAAGTTCTCTGGGGACACGACAGAATCTACTGTCGAGCATGTGGCGAGATACTTGATCGAAGCAGGAGACATTTCGAATAACGAAAACCTAAGGATCAAGTACTTCCCAAGTTCTTTAACCAAGAACGCTTTTACTTGGTTTACAACTCTCCCCCCCAATTCGATCCATCATTGGACCCAGTTGGAAAGATTGTTCCATGAACAATTCTACATGGGGCAAACCAAGATAAGCCTGAAAGAACTGGCCAGTGTGAAGAGACGTTTCACTGAACCTATAGACGAATATCTGAATAGGTTTAGGTTGCTCAAGGCGAGATGTTTTACACAAGTGCCAGAACATGAGTTGGTCGAAATAGCCGCAGGCGGGTTAGATTATTCCATTAGGAAGAAGCTAGACACCCAGTACCTAAGAGACATGGCCCAACTGGCCGATAGAGTTCGACAGGTCGAACGCCTCAAAGCTGAGAAAGCTAAGGCAACGAAAACTCACAAGAGAGAAAGAATAGCGTACGTTGAGATGGATGACGAAGATCTAGAATCCTTCGACGATACTTTAACGGTCGAAGAAGGAGAAGTCGATTTAGCAGAACTAAAACAAGGGCCACCATACTCTTGTAAACAGTTAGTCCCCTCAAATGGAAAAAATCCCATTGGTCCAGACAGGACCAACGATAGGTTTCCAAAAAAGACTTATAGTTTTGACATCACAAAATGTGATGAAATATTCGACTTGCTAGTTAAAGATGGCCAAATGATAGTACCCCCTGGGGTAAAAGTGCCTCCTCTTGATCAAAGAAAGAAGAGAGGTTTTTGCAAATATCATAATTTTTTGGGCCATAAAACTTCTCAATGTTTTCTTTTCAGGAATCTTGTGCAAGACGCTATTGAGGAAGGGAGATTAAAGTTTGCTGACAAATCCCCCATGGCTGTCGACTCCAATCCATTGAAGACTGAAGCCCACTATGCAGAACCCTCTGAGGTGAACATGATAGAGGCAACCAGGATCCAGTCGAAGAAGCCAGGAATTACTATGGTCGAAGTCTCAAAGGACCACATCAACATGCCAATCTTTGGCAGTTTTTCTGGAAACTTATCCAGGAAGACAATTGAAGCTGTCCAGAAAGAGGTCGAGAACCCGAAATCAGAGACTGCTGAAGCACAAAAAACTGGACCAAAGCCCAGTTCCCACTTGGCCACTGTTCAAGGCCAGACGGAGAATCTGGAGACACAAATGAAGCAGTTAACTCTTGCTACTAAAGATACAATGAATATCAACATGGTCGAGCTTTCTGACCCTAAAGCATCAGAAGAGGCCATAAGGCAAGAGCAGGCTAATAAGACGGCTTTCCCACGGGAAAACGAAAACTTGGCAGATTTTTTACAAAGATGCCAGAAGAAGAAATCAGAGGTGATGCTGTGTCCCAGATGCAGTTCGATCTTTGATAAGAAAGCTGCTGAGCACATACAAGGCGTGAGAGCAGCGAACAAGAGAAGGGAGAATGCTGACCTTCGACATGATCCCAGAAGGGGTTCTAATCAAGACAAGAGGCTATTGACTTTTAGGCCTCCAACAAATGTACCAGTAGACACTTGGTACAAAACTTCTGGCCGAAAAAGGCCAAATGAAGAGAAATGGCATTCTTTCGATGTGCCAAGAGGTTCCTCTTTGACTCAAAAGAAAGAGCCTCAAGTTGCTGTACCTAAGGTTGCTCAAGTGTCCAGCAACTACAAAGGTAAAAATCCTATGTCTCGATCCCAATGGAGGAGATATCAAAGGAGACGAAAAGCTGAAAGGGAGGCTGCCAACGAACCTAAGGCAGAAACTAGTTCGAATGTTCCTCAAAGGAAACAGAGGAAGCCTCTAGAGAGAGAACCAGTTACCAACAGGCTAGTTTGGCCTAACCAAAGTGAAGTCGAAGACGAAGACGATGATGAGTCCGACGATACTTTGGATATAATGGTGAATATTGTTTCAGTGCTGCCCAGGGAATTCAATCGACAGGTAGAAGTCGAAGCAAGTGACTGGGAGGTGGAACAAGAAATGGCCAAACATAGGCCAGTGTGCTATTTTGTCATGGAAAATGGCACTACAGAGGAACAAAATGGCTTCTTCGAGCCACCTACAGAGGCGATGAAGAATCACCTCAAGCCTTTGTTCATAAGGGCTAAGCTCGAAGAGACTACTGTGAATAAAATATTGGTCGATTGTGGGGCAACTATCAATATTATCCCTCACTCTATGCTAAGGAAGATTGGCAAAAGAGATGAGGAAATTAAACCTCACAATATGGTCCTGTCGAACTATGAGGGCGGCATTGGGACCACCATGGGAGTGATCCAGCTAGATATCAAAGTTGGGTCCATCCTTCGACCAACGATGTTCATGGTCATATCGGCCAAACCTAACTACAACCTTTTGTTAGGCCGTGAGTGGATTCATGGTGTAGGCGCTGTGCCTTCATCGATACACCAAAGACTGCTGCTATGGCGTCCAGATGGGATGGTCGAAAACATAGAGGCAGATCAAAGCTACTACCTTGGCGAAGTGAATCACTTGGGTGTGGCAGATTTCGACAAAAACTTGGCTCACATAGGGCCATGTCCAACACCTGACTTCGACATGGCGCCAGCGCCAAACACCTTTTGTTCCCTATACCTGCATCCTGAGCATGGTTTCCAATGGGACAGAGAAGACTTGTCCCACATAGACTTCAGTGGGTTAACTGATATCCAACCAACTGGTTGGGGAAGTGAATTCAGTGATAATGACTGAGTCACTATCTTTGAAGCGAATTTCGGCTTATGTAGCCGAAACCAAGATGATAACGGCTCTCGAAGCCGAAGTAAAGTACATGGCCACACAGGCCAATGATCAACAAATATCTGCTGTTGGCCCAGGAAAGGATTTCGATCCAAAACCTCCTGATATCATGCCAGAAGAAATGCAGGAACAGAGGCTCGACGCTATCTATGACGATGAGCCTTTGGGCTTCGAAAAGGATCCCTTGGCGAACAACATTAAAATGTTAGCACAGGACCCTTTAGAAGAAATCAACTTAGGCGAAGGATCAGAGAAAAGGCCAACTTACATCAGCGCCAAAATTGATCCAGAACTTAGGTTGGAAGTAATCCAATTGCTGAAAGAGTTTAAAGACTGTTTTGCATGGGATTATGACGAAATGCCTGGTCTCGACAGAGGATTGGTAGAACTTCAGTTACCAATCAAACCTGGGAAGAAGCCAATCAAGCAAAATCCAAGGCGCTTCGCTCCAAAAATATTGTCGAAGATCAAAACGGAGGTCGAAAGACTTCTGAAATGCAAATTCATCCGTGTTACAAGGTATGTCGAATGGATTGCAAATATTGTGCCAGTGATTAAGAAAAATGGTACGTTAAGGGTGTGCATAGATTTCAGAGATTTGAATGCTGCCACCCCCAAAGATGAATATACTATGCCTGTGGCGGAAATGCTAGTCGATTCTGCCGCTGGCTATGAATACCTGAGTATGCTCGATGGTTATTCAGGATATAATCAAATATTCATTGCTGAAGAGGATGTGTCGAAAACAGCTTTTCGATGCCCTGGGGCCTTAGGCACTTACGAATGGGTAGTGATGCCTTTTGGCCTAAAGAACGCTGGGGCAACGTACCAGCGAGCAATGAATACTATCTTCCATGATTTTATTAACACTTTTATGCAAGTTTATATTGATGATATTGTTATAAAATCTGTTTCCAGGAAGAGTCACATTGACCACCTTCGACAATCATTCGAAAGAATGAGAGAACATGGTCTGAAGATGAACCCTTTGAAGTGTGCGTTCTGTGTGAAAGCTGGAGATTTCTTGGGCTTCGTTGTCCACAAAAAAGGAATCGAAATCAATCAGAACAAGATGAAGGCAATTCTGGAAGCGAAAGCGCCATCGAATAAGAAGGAATTGCAATCTCTCTTAGGCAAGATAAATTTCTTAAGGAGGTTTATATCTAATCTAAGTGGGAAAGCTCAGGCCTTTTCACCCTTACTTCGACTGAATAAAGAGGGGTTCGAATGGGGGCAGGAGCAACAAGAAGCCTTCGACAAAATCAAAGGGTACCTTACTAAGCCACCTATTTTGGTGCCTCCTTGTAGCAATAGGAGTATGAGATTGTACATAGCTGCATCTGACAAAACTCTGGGAAGTATGTTAGCCCAAGAGGATGAAAATGGAGTCGAAAGACCCATTTACTATCTCAGTCGAGTTTTAAATGATGCAGAAACTAGATATAGCGAAGTTGAAAAATTGTGTCTATGTCTGTATTTCTCTTGTACAAAACTCAAGCAATATATAAAACCAGTTGATGTTTATGTTTCGTCTCATTTTGATGTTTTCAAATATATGTTGTCGAAACCTATCTTGCATAGTCGAATTGGCAAGTGGGCATTAGCATTAACTGAATACTCCTTAACCTTTATGCCTCTTAAGGCAGTAAAAGGACAAGTGGTTGCAGACTTCATAGTCGACCACTCAATTCGAGTCGAGGATATTAATTATGTGGAGATAGAACCTTGGAAATTCTACTTCGATGGTTCCAGCCATAAAAATGGAACAGGAGTAGGAGTCTTGATTATTTCTCCAGATAAAATTCCAACAACATTCAAGTACCAAATAGAAGGTTCTTGTTCGAACAATGAGGCTGAGTATGAAGCTCTAATTACTGGCCTTGAGATATTGTTGGAATTGGGGGCAACTCGAGTCGAAATAATGGGAGACTCGGAGTTAGTCATTAAGCAAGTCACAAAGGAATATAAATGCATAAGAGAGAATCTCATTATGTACTTTGTGATAGCAAATCGTTTATTGAAACAATTTGAAAGTGTCAATATTCGACACATACCCAGAGTCGAAAATCAAATAGCCAATGACTTGGCACAAATTGCATCTGGGTATAAGATTTCAAAAACGAAGTTACAAATAGCAATCGAAGTTCGAGAGAAGATAAAAGCAACTTGTCTATCACCATCAGACTTGGAATCGACGAGGCTAGGATATGCTGATCACTCAAACTTCGAGATTTCGTTCATTGATAATTTGTCAGAGCAAGATTGGAGGAAACCCATTGTGGACTATCTTCAAAATCCAGGAGCTTCGACAGAACGAAAAACAAAATACAGGGCGTTGAGTTTTGTACTCATGGGTAATGAGTTATTCAAGAAGACGCCTGAAGGGGTGTTGCTAAAATGTTTAAGTGAAACTGAAGCATACATAGCCCTTTCGACTACGCATGCTGGGGCATGTGGGGCTCACCAAGCAGGCCATAAGATGAAATGGTTGTTGTTTCGACAAGGACTATATTGGCCCACTATGCTGAAAGATTGTGTTGAGTTCGCCAAAGGTTGCCAAGAGTGTCAAGTTCATACAGGCATCCAACATGTACCAGCAAGCGAACTTCACTCGATAGTGAAGCCTTGGCCCTTTAGAGGATGGGCGTTGGATCTTATTGGAGAGATTCGACCAGCATCATCAAAGAGTCAGAAATACATATTGGTAGGCATTGATTATTTTACTAAATGGATCGAAGCTGTCCCTTTAGTCAATGTAGACCAAGAAAATGTCATTGAATTTATTCAAAAGAACATTATCTTTAGATATGGAATTCCTGAGACAATAACAACTGATCAAGGGTCAGTTTTCACTGGTCGAAAGATGCAGGAATTTGCTCAGGAAACAGGTTTCAAACTCCTAACATCCACGCCTTATTATGCACAGGCGAATGGTCAAGTCGAAGCAGCTAACAAAGTGGTGATTGGCTTGATAAAGAAACATGTTGGGAAGAAGCCAAAGAATTGGCATAAGACGTTAGACCAGATTTTATGGGCTTGTCGAACGTCCCCAAAAGAAGCCACTGGGACAACACCATATAGGCTAACTTTTGGCCATGATGCAGTGTTGCCAGCAGAAATTTGTCTTCAATCTGCAAGGGTTCAGAGGCATTGTGATATTCCTTCTGAAGTTTATTGGAACATGATGTTAGATGAACTGGTGGATTTAGACGAAGAGAGATTACACGCTCTCGACCTACTCAGGCTTCAGAAGAAAAGAGTAGAAGACTCTTATAATAGAAAGGTAAAACCTAAGGTATTTTTGCCTGAAGATTTAGTTTGGAAGGTAATTCTTCCCATGGATCGAAGGGATCGAAGCATGGGGAAATGGTCACCCAAGTGGGAAGGACCCTTCAGAGTTATCCAAACTTTTTCTGGTGGAGCCTATGAAGTCGAAGAGTTAGGTGGAGATAAAAGGCTCTTGAGAGTAAATGGTAAATATTTGAAAGAATACAAGCCTATACTTCAAGAGATAAAAATAAAATAATAAAAGAGCAAGTCTAAATTAACCATAAAAAATGCCAAAATGGAAATTTTATTAAATTCAGCCAAGATGGCAATTGTTGTCGAATAACGATTACAGAAGATGGTTACAAAAGAGAATCAATCAAAAGGTAAGAGAATTCTTGAGTCGAAGATACTTGGCGTACTGCAGCTCCAACCTCTTCTTGCACCAGGAATTTTCCTGCACTAGTTTGGCAATTTGAGCGTCGAGGCTTTGGGCCTTCTCAGCGAATTCCAGGCCTTGTTTAATCTCAGTCTGGCTCTCAGTGTCTGAGATGGTCGAAAGAATTTCCTCCTTGAGTACAGTGTTGGCGTTTATCTTCGCCTCTATTTCTGCAATTTGTGCCCGGAAGGAAACATTCTCTCGCTCAATGGCATCGACTCTTTCCTGTGCAGACGCTTTTTGTTTCGACAACTCAGCAATTCGAGAAGTCGAATCTGAGACAGCAGTCCACGCAGATGAGCTTCTGCCATACAGCACTTCAAGCTGACTGTTAAAACCTCTTTGGCGCCTGTAATCCGCTGAGACCTGATCAATCATAGAATGTAATTCCATGATCAAGTCTGAGATTTCTGGGGCTACAGCTTCGAAGTCGACAGCATTCAAGACCTCTTTTAAGCATGATGGAGCAGTGGGGTCCCCCTCTAAAGTCTTCATCAAGTCCCTCTTGAAGAACTGGGCCTTAACCTTCGCCAATGCATCATCAAGAGGAGAAGTTTCAGTAGACTTCCCCGATAGGGTAGGAATTTCCTGACTAGTGTCAGACGAACTTTTACTCTCGATGATTGCATTGAGGTAGCTGACAGGATCAGTCTGTTTCAACAGTTCCAAGTCCTCTTTTGACCTGTGCTTCGAGGAGGTAACCCTTGCAATAGTATTATCTTGGGTTGGAGGTTCTTGAATGCTAAGTGTCTCGACTGGTTGCTCTTCGACTCTGACTGAGGCAGTACCAGCATCGACTTGTGGTTCTTCGTTAGCATCAACCTGGGGTCCTTCGCCAGCGTCATTTTGTGGCTCTTCGCTAGCGTCACCCTGGTGTCCTTCGCCGGTACCACCTTGGTTCTCTTCGTCAACAGCATCTTGATTCTCTTCGCCATTTCCTTGGTCCCTTTCTTCTTGATTCTCTTCTGACAAATCCACCACCTGAACCGTTTCTGGCTGTTGTTCCACCACTGGCTGTTGTTCCTCCACCATAGGTTCCTCTGTTGTTTTCTCCACTGTTTCAGCATTGGCCTCATTCTCAGTGTGGGCTTCGTCATTGCCCAAGTCTTTTTCCTGAGGCCTGCTAAGTTCAGCAGATTCCAGCGTTTCTGAGGTCCTTGGTGGAGAACTTTCAGTAGTGTCCTGAAAAGGGAAAGAAGACAAATCGTCAGATGTCGAAAGAGACACAATCGAATACGGGTATTTATGCCTAAGTTATAAAAAAGGTCTAAGAGATTACCTGTGGGTTAACTTCAGCCCCAGGGCTGGAATTGTCACTCTCGACAGGTTTGTTAAGAAGAACGTTCAGTTCCTCCTCAGTTGGCTCCTCGATGATTACTGGAGGTGGCCTAGGCTTTCTCACAGCAACCTTTATTCTGACGGTTCGACCTTCAGGAGCAGGAGCAGGAACAGAAGCATCCTTCGTTAACTTTCGCCTCTTTAAGGGGGCAGGAGGAGAATCACTTTCGTCATCACTTCCTGATTCGACCACCAGTGCTGCCCGTTTCTTGGGCGAAGGGGCCTAGAAAACCAATAGGAATTCGATTGAATAATTGCATCGAAAATAAAAAATCGAAAGCCAGAAGAAAAATGAAGAAAATCTGGTTACCGATACAGGAGGCTTCCTCGAAGAGCCTTCCCCCTGTTGGTTGCTTATGGTCTTCGCCGGCGCTGTAGTCTTCGCCGGCGGTGGAGGTTTTATTGAAGGGCCTCCTCCTTGTTGACTTTCTGTAGCCTTCTTGGCTACAGGTTTTCGAACAACTGAAAGCAAATGAAAAGTTAACAGGCTAGCAGTCGAAGAGAAAGACAAAAAGTAATGTGAGAGAATGAACTTACATTTCTTTACTTTGTCCAACACAAGGACAAAAGACTTCTGCAACTCTGCCATGAAGTCCTTCTCGTCGAAGAAGTACTCAGCATAATAGCTTCTCCACCACTCCTCGAAGGATGGTGAGCAAAGGAAATTAAGCTGGTAGTCAAACAGCGAGAGGATTGTTCGACCAGCATATCTTCCGATATGCTTGATGGCAGCTTCTTCTGTATAATCGTTGCAGAAGTACAACATTGACTTCTCTCTTTGAAAAATCGGAGAAGGCAGGGTTTGGATAATACCAAACTGGCGAGATACCAGATTTGGTTGATAGGCAAGCAGACTCAGATGAGTCTTAGAACTCTTAAATCGAAGAGGCATGATCCTCGGTGTAAGGAACGCCTCCCAAAGTACTGAATGCTCATCGACATTGGGACCACTCGACTCCTTTGGATGTGGCCTTGTGAACCATGCTGGCCCCACCCTCCGTTGAGCAAATGGAGCCATAGTTGAAACAAATTCCTTCCTTCGAGCGAACATCAGAACGAAGTTAGTGAAGGTTTGTTGAAACTCCAGCCCATCTTCCACAGGTGTCAGCAGAGCCAGCCTGATTCCTTCGATGCGTCTATTAGCTATCGCTGGGGCTTGTTCATTTATCTGAATCCTCTTGGGCAAGAAAGATTCGAAAGTGGCATTGAGCCACAGTTGAAGTAGCCAAAAGGGCCCAGCGAGTAGCAAACTGGCCCTGTCCTCGATATGTTTCAGAAGAGTGGCCCCATTGCTGATTGAGTCATAAAGACTGGCTAGAATCAGTTCTGCCAAACAGATGTTTTGGCGGTGATGCAGTTGGGTAGCAAGAGTGACCATCTTTTTGGTCACCTGCAGAGACTTCGAGCAAAACACAAAGCGAGTTAGCCATAAGGCTAGAAACGCTATGTGTTCGACATCCGACACTGTATCCGTCGACCTGTCATGAAAATGGTTGATGAAAGTGGTGTATGTTGGCTTGGTCTCAGAGAAGCCAATTTGGTCCTCCGACATCTCCTCTGGGTCGAAGTAATCTCCGGTTGGTCGAAGGCCAGTAATAGCTGCCACATCGAAGAGTGTGGGGGTTAGCATCCCACATGGAAGATGAAAAGTAAAATGGGAGTAGTCCCAGAACAACAGCGAAGCTATAAGCATCTCTGGGGAGTAGTTCAAGCCTGTCTTCGACAGCATCACTAGGTCGAAGATTCCCATTTCCTTCCAGACTGGAGTTTGATGTTTCTCCAACTTTGTTAGCCAAGCAACATAATCGGAGGTCAGATTAGGGCAAGACCTGAAGACCCTAACCCCTCTGTTGAAGAAGCGGAGGTCGATCTTTTCACGTGTGGGGTCTTCGTTGTCTTCTGCGTCTTTCTTGGCGCATGCTACTGGCTTTAGTTTCTCGACGATTGGGAAATAGCTCTTGATCTTCAGAGCTTCAGAGATGCTTGGATTCATGGGGCCAGACATTGCGAAGATCTGGTTGGAGTATCCAACCGGGATCATCAAGTGACGCGAGTAAGCATCGCGAACGGAGATGTCAGAAGGTTCAGGAACCCTTCGTTTGCCCGTAGAGTTTACTACCGGAGCAGTGACGAAGACTTTGGGTTTGACATGTTGTTCAGTTGGTGCGTTAGCATTGGGAGCAGTAGAAGCAGAGGCCATTGTTGAGGATGAAGATGAAGTGAAAGAGGAAGAGTTTTCTGCAAAGAGAGCAAGCTTGTACGAAAACAAGGAAGTTTGAAGGCTAGTTTGCGTAAAAAGTCCCACAATGGGATATTCACTACTATTTATAGTAGTGGGAGAAATCCCCAATAACGAGGACATTAAATGTCATTTAATGCTGCAGGAATTAGTGGGACGCGTGGCAGCCCCTTGTTGTTTTGGCCGTTTCTGCAGAAGTAGAGAGACGCAGCGTGCGTCCTCGTTTTTGGGATTTGTCATAATGACAAATTCTGAAATGACGTTTGGTACTGCACGCCGTACTGAAAGTGACGTCCTAGGATCAAATCAATGATGGTTTCTTGGGATTGCCAATAGTTGGTAAAAAGCAACAAAAAGTGCACAAGTTAACTTGTGACTAAGCGTGGAAAGACAGGTGTCGAATGGCGTTTCAAAGAATGCCTTTTTCTTTCAGAGTCGAAATAAGGCATTCTTGGGGGGCAATTTGTTGGCTCCTAAATTCGACACCTTTGTTTTGATGGATGTCAGCCATTAAAAGCTGAAAGATGCTTTCGACTGGCTAAGTCTGTCGAAGTGCCCGTCGAAAGATGGCAAAATACTTAGAAGATTTCTTCCAAGGAAGAAGGCTGAGTGCCTTCGACGTCGAAGGAGTTTCTCGTCGAAGTTGTCTCTTGACGAACGTGTTCGAAGGTCCAGAGTGGAGCAGTTTGAAATTCAAGTGTTTGGAGGGAAAACGGTTTCCAGCAGTTACTACGTGCAAACGTGCAAGGATCTGGAGCATCGAGCATGGAGAACGTGCCAAGTGGATTGATCTCGAAGCAGTGTAACTGCCCGACGGTTACTTGGAATGTTTTAGTATAAATAGGAGTAGACATGTAGTTTCTCGCGTGTGTTCACAATTCTATACATAGTCACTCATTTAGATTCAAGTACCCAGCGTGTGAGAAAGAATTGTTGAGAAATGTATGTGTGAAACACCAATTTTATCAATTAAAGTCATTTACTTTCCCAGAATTTTACTTGCTTTTCTCTTTACATTTCCTGTCGAACCTTTACTTTAAAGCCTTGTTTATTTTACCAAGCCTTTCCTTTATGCAATTCACTTGAAACCTTTAATTTAAAGCCTTATCCACCTTAATCAAACTTCAAAATCAACCTATGTCCATAGGATCAATCTGATCGATCCTGCGAGTAACCAAATAAGTAACCATTTGGAAGATCAGCGGTTGTTTACCAAAACCCAAGGTAAACAAGATGGTCAAGGTGTTCCTCCTCAGTTTGAGACCTTGCAATCATATCATCGACGTATACTTCAATCTCATGATGGATCATGTCATGAAATAAAGCAACCATGGCACGTTGGTAGGTTGCCCCAGCATTTTTCAACCCAAAAGGCATGACCTTGTAGCAGAAGGTGCCCCACTGAGTAACAAAGGTAGTCTTTTCCATATCTTCAGGAGCCATCTTGATCTGATTATAACCGGAGAAACCGTCCATGAAGGAGAACACCTTGTGCTGAGCAGTATTGTCAACCAGGACGTCGATATGAGGCAAAGGGAAATCATCCTTGGGGCTCGCCCTGTTCAGATCCCTGTAATCAACACACATTCGGACCTTGCCATCCTTCTTCGGCACCGAAACCACGTTGGCCACCCACTGAGGGTAAGAGGTCACTGCTAGAAAACCGGCATCAAATTGTTTCATAACCTCAACTTTGATTTTCTCGGACATCTCTGGACGCATACGGCAGACCTTTTGTTTAACCGGAGGGCAGTCTTCCTTGGTAGGCAGATGATGAACCACAATGTCGGTATCCAACCCAGGCATGTCTTCGTAGGACCAGGCAAAGATTTCCACATAATCATGCAGCATCTGAATCAATCGTTGTTTCACACTGAGCTCTAGATTGGCACCAATCTTGACTTCCTTTCTGTCTGTTTCAGTACCCAGATTTACCGTTTCCACTGGCTCTTCATGTGGCTGAATGGCCCTCTCTTCCTGGAGTAACAGTCTTGCAAGCTCACCAAGCACTTCACAATCATCTTCACCTTCGTCTTCGGCTAAGTTGATCGGATTTTCGAAGTCATAACTAGCAGTAGCAGAGTCGTTACCAGTGAGATCCAGAGTGGATTGGAACCTGTATAAGTGAGTGTGTGTAAATATAGTTGTTTTGCAATAAGTAAAGAAAGAAAGGGAGCGCAAGATTTGAAATTCGAAAAACGTCCAATGTTTTTTATTCATGATATATGAAAATTACAAATAATAAGCCCTCACAAATGAAGCCACGGTGCCCCGGGTAAGACACCGGGCCATAAAGTTTCAAATTATTGTTCGTTACAAATTTAAAAACAAAGGAGTTCATTACTGAGTAACAAAAGTAACAGGTGTGTAGTCTTTAGCAGTCCAATTGCTTAGTCCACCGTCGGTTGTTGGGTAGATCCAGCTGTCGAATTCAGATTCCTCCGCATTGTCTTCAATAGCATTCACTCCCGGGTTGGTGATGAATACGGGAGGTCTTCCAATCCTTGCTTTACGTACAGCCCTTTGAGCCTCTGCAGTGAAACCCAGCCCAAACTTATCAGTCTTCGGAGTAAAATCAGGAAGTCGGCCCCAGTTTGCACACTCACCCTTCTCAACCACAGCCCGGGCATCCTTCAAGGAAGCCATCTTCAAAGGAGAATTATCTTCGGTCACCGTCTCTGCTGCTGCCAATGTTGGAGGCACCTCTTCAAAGTGTTGAAAGGGGGTCTCAATGAACTCCTCATCCATCTCTATATACCGGAATGAGTTAAGATGGCTAACCATATATTCCTCCTCCCCTTGCATTGTAACAATTTTCCCTCTGACCGGGTACTTGAGTTTCTGATGTAGAGTTGAGGTCACAGCTCCAGCTTTGTGGATCCAAGGACGACCCAGCAAACAAGAATAGGATGGATGAATGTCCATCACATAGAATGTTGAATCAAAGACTTGAGAACCAACCCTGATCGGAATATCTACTTCACCATGTACCATCCTCTTCGACCCGTCAAAGGCTCGGACAACAATGTTACTAGGCTTCAACTCCAAACCCTCACAATCCAACCTGTCTAAGGCTTTCTTGGGCAATACGTTCAACGAAGAACCGGTGTCTACCAACAGATGGGCAAGAGTAGTGCCCCTGCATTCAATGGAGACATGCAGGGCATCGTTGTAGTTCTTTCCCTTAGCGGTCAGATCAGCTTCAGAGAAACCCAGACCATTATCAGCGGTTAAGTTGGCCACACAATCAGTAAATTGATCAACAGATGTTTCTTGTGGCACATGGGCCGTCTTCAGGAAGGAGATCAGAGTCTTGGCATGGGCCTCTGAACACAACAACAATGATAGCATAGAGATCTTAGAGGGGGTGTGCCCCAGCTGTTCAACGACGTTGAAATCACTCTTCCTGATAATCTTGAGAATCTCTTCCATCTCTTGCTGAGAGGCTTCAACATTAACAGTCTTTGGTGCCTCCATCTGGGAAGGCACATCAGCAGCCATCCCCTTGCCCCGAGTGTCAGATGACTCGGCAGCAGGGGTAGAAAATTTATCAGGAGGGGAAACAGGCACACTGGCAGGTGTGATAACAAGAGGTCTTTGAATAGTTAGAGGTGCAATATCAGGCGAGAAGAGCCTGCCACTGCGAGTAACTTTAGCAGGACCGGTGATGTTACTGATGCCGGTACTGGTATTGAACTCTTGCTTTACTCCGAGCACATAAACATTTGCCCCATAGTGCCACGGGACAGCTTTGTCAGATTTATAGGGGAGGGGCCCCGGAACAGTAATGATGATAGGTGCAACAGACATGATTTTGACAGGCTTCCTCGGGGGAGCCTTGGTAGGATTGTTGAAAATGGTGACAACGGACACTTCTTCAGTAGGGATAACATGAACAACAATCTTCTTGAACAAGATCTCTTTGTTATCCATCAGGTTTTGGACGCTTGACTTCAACAAAGGACAACCAGCAGGTGAAACAGCACATAGAAGGCAACCTTTGCTACAACCTGGAAATAAACCGGCTAGCAACAAGTTCCTTTTGACGGTCAACAATGGAGTAACAATCTCATCCACAGAGACTACATACAGGTCTTCCTCAATAGCATTTACTCCATGTTGGGGCATGGGAGCAGTCACAACATTGGGCCTTTCGGGCGCCTCGAACTGTATTTCCTTAGCATCGATAAGGTCCTGAACCTTGTTCCTCAGGGCCCAAAAATCATCAGTAGAATGCCCCGGGCTATCAGAGTGATAAGCACAGCGGGCGTTGGGGTTATACTTCGGAGATGTTGTGTTTACCACCTTCGGAGCTTCTCTGACAGTTACCAAGTTGGTTGACAGCAGTTGCGGCAAGATCTGAGACAAGGTCATACTAAGCCGAGTGTATTCTCTTCTGGGTCTCTCACCCCTTGGTTGGTTAGGTTGTCGAGGAGCGACAGCAGGCTTAGAAATCACTACCGCGTTGACAGCTTGGCGGCGTTCCAGTTTATTTTGTCTTCTAGGACCATACACAACACTAGCTTCCTTCTTGAAAGGCTTCTTTTCAGAACTTGAGGATGCCCCTTTCTGTATCTTCCCCGACTTCATACCAGCTTCTATCCTCTCACCAGTCAGAATGAGGTCTGTAAACCCTACAGAAGAATTACCAATCAGGTGGTTGAAGAACGGCCCAGACAGGGTCCCCAAGAACATGTCCACGAGTTCACGGTCAGTCAACGGTGGCTGCACCCTGCCATCCAGGTCTCTCCACTTTTGCGCGTACTCCTTAAAACCTTCTCCCGATCCTAGTGACATACCCTAGAGATGGGTACGTGTAGGAGTGAGGTCAGCATTATACTGATACTGCTTATAAAAAGCAGTAGCCAAGTCCTCCCAATTTCGAATACTGGCTCCATCTAGTTGATAGAACCACTCGAGTTGAGCCCCTGAAAGGCTATCCTGGAAGAAATGGATCCATAAGTTCTTGTCTGCCGTGTAAGGCTGGATCTTCCTCACATAAGATCTGAGATGTAGCTTAGGGCAGGAAGCCCTGTCATACTTCGCAAAAGAGGGTGCCTTGAACTTGTGTGGGATCACCACCCCAGAAGATAAACCCAGATCTCCAAAATCCAACCCAGGCACCTGTTGAATTTCCATGGCGCTCAGCCGATCCTCTAATTGCTTGTACCTGTCTTCAGCGGGAGGGTACTGCTCATCATTGAAATCTGTCTCGTTGTCAGAGACCACAGGACTAGGAACCCTTCCCCCTTGGGGACTGCCTTTGCCTACAGAGGAAGCAGCTTGGTCAGCCTCATTTTGCAGTGTATTGCCAAACCTCCGTCCAGTGTTGAGCAGTACAGTTCTCTTCTTCTTCTTCTTCACCAGCAGAGCCTTCAATTCCTCTTGACCTTGGGCTAAGCTCATGATCAACTCTTGGAACTGGGCGTTCTGGGCCTGGAGGGCCTTGATGGATTGCTCAATAGATGATTCAGGATTCATGATGACACTGCTGAAATAAACAGCAAAGAAGATTAAGCAACCTGTAGGAAAAGAGTACCTGTTATGCACATGATGCATGATATGCTATTTATGCAATGCATTCAAGGGTTCGAAAGTTCAAATTCGTTGTAGACAAAAAAGGAACACACGTTATATTAGGAAATAATTTGTTCAGTACATCAGGGCCTCATGGGCAAAACATTACAAAATAATTTAGTCCCAAAAGACACTGTGCATCCTCTTTGGAGCTATGTAAGTATTGAGAGTCTTTTCCTCGTGCAGTAGGCGGGTGAGCTCCAAGACCTTCTTCTCGCTGGCATGTAGACTGGATTCAAGAGAATTCTTTTCTTCCTTAAGCTGGATCCAGCTCTTCTGCATTTCTTCCCAGGACATAGGCATGTCAGGATGTTGAATGGTGTACGGGACCTCTCCTTCCAACACTGGCTCTTTGATCACAGGGAGAACATGAAGATATGGCATCACCAGCTTCTGGGAGCGGGCTCGTACCCACTTGAGATAAGGCTCCAAGGGGATGGAGTTCTTGTGCCCCAGTGTCTTGCTATCTACCTTATTGGGCATCCTCCAAGCTCTGATAAATCTCTGGCGAAGTCCTTGTGCATCATTGTCGAAGTCAAAAACTATGTCAGGAACCAACATGTCATGAGGGCCATCCCTCCGAGCATATCCGAACTGTCTCAAAGCCAGACACGGGTTGTAAGTAATACCTCCTCTGATTCCAAGTAAAGGAACATTAGGAAACTCCCCGCAACGATCAATGATAGTGACATTCTCTCTGGACCGAGGACACCAATGTATATCAGCATGCGTAAGAGTCATTAATCATTATGACCATATCAAACCCCGCTCGTTCTTCAAAACTGATTGTGGAAGGTGCGAAATAAACCACCTTGCCAGGAGAGGAGTGCAGCACATAAGAACACCTCTTTTTCTCATGGTTCGAGTGTAACACGAGTGAAGGATGTCCCCAAGCAACGTAGGTATAGGATTCCTGGACATGAAGATCTTGACAGCATTGATATCTATAAGCTGATCGGGATTCGGGGAAATCTATAAGCTGATCGGGATTCGGGAATAACACCAACCCATAGACAAGGAGAGCCACAACTTCTTCAAAGGCTTGTAGATCCAGGGAATTCCAACATTCTTGGGCCTTCTCAAACAGGAACTTTGCCAAGAATCCTTTGATACCAATTCTAACTTCCCAATCTCCCTTGATGTCAGATGGTTGTAGGCGTAATGCTTTAGCAACCTCTTCAAGTTTTGGTTCCATTTCCGTACCGTTGTAGGGTAGTTGACTAAGGATATGGATCTTCAGAAGCTGGGAAAACTCTTCTAAGGTAGGCACCAGTTGATAATCCGGGAAAGTAAAGCAGTGGTGCAAAGGGTCAAAGAACTGGAAGAGGACCTTAATCATATCTTCTTCAATGTTGGTGTTGACCAAGCTGATGAGTCTGCCATGTTTCTCACTGAAAGAAGAACTCTCGGGAATCCTGGATGTAAGCTCCTTAAGCTGAGGAGGGATCCTTACAAGGTTGATCTGAATTGTCTTTCTGCGGATAGTTTCCATGTCCTACAAAACAAGAACAAAGATGAAGATTCGAACCCCTGAAATGGTTAGTGGATGCATATGATGTTGTATGATATTATGATGTTATGGTAAAACAACCACCAATATTCACAAAGGCAAACATGATAAGGCACACAAGTCACACAAGACAGCCCTTAGAGTTTGGGCCAGCATGGGGTCTAGGTACTACCCTCTTGAAGTTGGTGGGCTCAAAACCTGTCCTATCAAAAGTAACCGGATTCTAAGGATCTCAATATCATTGGGTTGTTTTCTGTGTTCATTGTTTTGATTTAGCCACTGGACTGACGATCAAAATATTCCAAGAAAACAACCCTCAATGAGTGTATCGAGTATCAACCAACTTCGGACTGCACCAAAGTCGGTCATCTCACTACCCTAAAGAGGCCAGGATGGTCAAGTAAGGTTCCTAAGGTCGGTTGATGCTTCACGACACCACGCGGCGGCCCCGTACTCTCCTTGACTTGACTCAAGGGTTACCGGTACTCACCAAAGTGCCACATCAACGTAGCGACTGCTTCAACCATGTCGGTATATGTGATCGGTGGATCTGGAACTGACTGTTTTAAAGCTGGTTCGTGAAATGTCGCGGAAGCAAGAGTCTCCACCGTCTTTTATTTTCTCCAATGTGGAAAGGACAAAAGCATAGAAAAATTCCTTATTGAGATTAATTCTCGGTTCGGGAGGTAGATTTATAGAAAGGGAAGGTGTTAGCACCCTTTCTATCCATGGTTATCCATGGGCTCTTAGATACTTGCTCACTTGTGTTTTCAAAATGTTTGTTTGCTTTTCAAGGTGAGTGGGTTTGAAAAAGTTTCTTTGAAAGTTTCAGATCGACTCTTGTATCAATCCTCAAGAGTGTTTGAAAAGTTGTTTTGAAAGCTTTTTGCAAAGTGTCGGTGTGAAAAGAAGTTTTTTGATTTGTTTTTGAAAATAGAGCAAGTATCTACGAGTCATCTACCTACCCTAAGGAATTAGGCTGTGTAAATGTCCTTTAAGGTAGTGCCATCCCACCATTGAGAGGTAGGTAGCCCCACCGTTGGAGGTGTTCGGGTCAATTCGAGGATTAGGGACAGTATGGTCACCAGAGCAATAGGAGGACACCTTAGAAGCTACCCCCATGCCATGTTCATGGACATGAGGACTTACTAAAACATCCTCTACTCGACGACCACGTTTCGAGGGGCAAGGCAACAGTGAGGCGTACCCTAGGAGTGGTGTGTGAATTGTGTGTCATTTTCAGTTATATTTGTCTTGTCATGTATTGAGTGAGCTACGCTTGATTTTATTTTTGGCATTCATTCTTTCATGGGATAATTAACAATTAAAAGGTGCGGAATTTAAAGTGCGGAAAGATAAAGGTCCTACGCTATTACAAGGCGCGGGTCTACATCGCCAAATTAAACCAAGACCCGATTTGAATAAATAAAAATGCGGAAAGATAAATGTCCTAATTAACTATTACAAGGCTTTGGGGCAATTACATGAAATCTAAAAAGGAAATAAAAAGCAAATGCGCGAAAGGAAATAAAAATCGAGAGTGCGAGGGTGTTGGACCCTTTAAAGGAATTAAATTGAAATTAAAATTAGTTAGTAATTAATAAGGAAAAGAAGTTATTTTTTTGTATTTATGAAATTAAAGAAAATTAAATGGAATTAAATAAAAAAACCTAGTTCTAAATTGTTTTTATTTTAATAAAGAAAAATGTTTAAATTTGACCTAATTTAACCTAATTATTTAATTACAAGTTGTTGTACCCCAAAATTTGCCCTCCCATATTCTTCAAGAAATTGCCAAGTCAAGCTTCAAAGTTCCCCAAGGGTTGCACAGTGCAAGGGTCTCCTAAACAGTCAAAATTAGGGTTTTGGTTCTGATCAAGAAAATGAAGTTTCCAAGGGTCCAATCAAGTCCCACAGGCCCACAAATATGGTCAGGCATCCTCATACAAAGTTTCAAGACTTTCAGCACAAAATTGCACATTCAAAACCCTAATTGCACTACAGTCAACTGTAGGGGCAAAATGGTCATTTGACAGTCAAAAGTTCAAATTTTTGGTCAACATCTCATTTTGAAGCCACAAACATCATTTGATCAATGCTTGATCATGATTCTCAAAGCTTGGCTCAAAAATCATCAAAATGCAAAAGTTTCCTTATTTGGACAGTTGAAAAAGTCAACTGTAAATTGACCAGGGCATAACTTTCACATGGATTATCAGAAAAATTCCATCCAAAGCTCATTTTGAAGAGAAAGACATTTCCTACAACTCCTCTTCATGTTCCAAGTCCAAGAAATGCTCTCACAAAATGTTATCAATTTCAACATTATAGGTCATTTTCAAAAGTCAACAAAAAGGGACTTTAAGTCAAAGGCCATAACTTGAGATTGGTAAATCAAAATGACATGGAACCAAAGGCATTGGTTAGAGGACTCAAATACCTTTCCAAAATGTCCAAGAACATGAGAAAAGCTTAAAAATTGAGCAAGTTATGCCTTGTGGAAGTTGGGAAATTTTTGGATATTTTGAAAAGTCAACATTGATTCAAATGACCTAAAATTGCTAATGGGCCTCTTTTTCTTCCACAATTCATCATCCAAGACATGCACACGACCATTTGGCCCAAAGGGAAGTTTTTTTACTATTTTTATTTATTTATTTGAATTTTTTATTACAATTAATTCATTTAAACTAAATAAAATATGAAAAAATACTAAACTAATGAAATAAAATCTTTTTGTGCAGAAAATACTCTCATTGGACACTCAAAATTCGTGCATGATCAATTAGGGAAGGATTGGATATGATTGAGAACAAATGTGCATGAAAAGATTTGAAAATATTTTGCCATAAAAAATCAAATATCCATACATCAATTCTTTGATTCCTTGGACAAGAAACAACCCTAAATCATTCATACATATACAAACAAGCAAGACCTAATGCTGAAAAACCTAGAAGCTGCGCCAGAAATCCTTACACAAACTTGAAATTTTGGCTTGAAAACTCAAAACTGAAAACAGGGTTAGAGGTCGTTTCAAGCCACAAAACTCATTCCATTACATTCCTGGGACATCAAGCAACGTACCTGGATCAAGAACACAGTCCCTAACCCTTTGAATCACTGTACAGAAGCCAAGCTTTTTTTACTTTTCTTCATAATCGTACTTTACAATTTATGCATATTCATGGCATTTTATTTATAGATTCATGCTAAGTAATGTGTTTTAAAGCTAACCATGAACTTTGATTGGATTTTTATACACTATATGCAAATATGCCATTGTCGTTTTTTAGGGTTTGTGAAGCTTTGAATTAGGGTCTTTTAATTAAGGAAAAATTGGAGCTTGAAGCCTAGGCCATTCAATTCAGTATGCTTGGACGAAGAGAATGAGGCCATCGCGCCTAATTTATGAGGCCCCTGGGGCTATTCGCTATTTTTCATAAAGGTGCCTATGAGAACGGTGTAAAACCGTTGCTAATGTTTTTCATGTTTTCAGAAAAAAAAAGCACAACGAAGAGGACGATGAAGTGGAAGACGCTGATTGGATCATTTAAATTCTTCGCGCGTTTTTGAGCCACTGACCACTTTTCTCTTATAATAATTGTTAGTTGTTATATGACAAACGCGCGTGGGATGGTTCAGTGGTAAGCACAGGTGTTGGTAACGTTCATGACCTGGGTTCGAGCCCCAGGTCCTCACTCTTTCCATGTTATTTTTCAATAAATGCTTCTATGCAGTTTCAATATTAAAGCACACCATGTACCTTCAAAATCAAGCTGTCCACGCGTACCAGGGCATTCAATCAAAGGCCAGGATCTGGGGAACATGATGCACTCTAGTCAACGCGTATACATGCTGGCATGAAAGTCAAACAGGCCAAGGTCTTGATGGGCCTAAAATGCTAAGTCTTACCTCCCAAATTAGGGGCAGAACCCCATGGTTTGCACTCTTAAATTCCTTTTTTTATATATTTCTATCTTTTGTTTTAATTAGTCTTCTTGATTTAATTCCTTAATTAATTAATTTTCACAAAAAACACAAAAACAATAAAAAATCAGAAAAGATGAAAAAAATAATAAATATTTTTATTTTAGTATTTTTGTAAATAAAGTCCATTAATTAACTTTAGTTATTAAATTAGGTTTAACTATAATATTTTCATAATAAAAAACCTAAAATTGGTAGAATTAGGGTTTAATTAATTTTTTATCCATTTTTATTTTCTTTCAGAATAATTAAATATTAAATATTTATTTTTGTAATTAAATTGCATGTAAATTAATTAGGGTTAATTTTAGGTTAAAACTTTAACATGTTTTCATAATAAAATAAAAATTGTAGAATTAGGGTTAGCATGTTATTTTAATTAATTCTTTTTCATTAAATACCAAAAAATACCAGAAACAATTTCTTTTCTTTTTTAATTAATTAATTCCATCATTTAATTTAATTTTGCAAAAAGGGTCCAACGCCCTCGTTTTCATTCTTATTTAATTCGCATATTTATTTTATTTCTTTTAATATTTATGTATCTCTCCCAAGGCCTTGTAAATTAATTTCTTGCACTTTACTTTCCTTTACTTCTTTATTTTCCTGTCAAATCGGGTTCAAGAAATTTTGGCGATGTGGACCCGCGCCTTTTGTAATAGCTTAGAATCTTTACTTTTTTCGCACTTTTAACTGTTAATCAAGGCATGAAAGAATGAATGGACAAAAATAAAAACAAGCGCTAGATCACCTATACCATGACAAGATAAATGCAAATGAACATGACACACAAATCACACACCACCCCTAGGGTACGCCTCACTGTTGCCTTGCCTCGAAAGGTGATCGTCGAGTAGAGGATGTCTTAGTAAGTCCTCATGATCCGGGAACCTGGCATGAGGGTAGCTTCTAAGGTGTCTTCCCATTGCTCTGGTGGTCACCATGTCCCTAAACTCGAATTGATCCGAACACCTCCAACGGTGGTGCTACCTACCTCTCAATGGTGGGATGGCACTACTTTAAAGGACATTTACACAGACGAATTCCTTAGGGTAGGTAGACGACTCTAGATACTTGCTCTAATTTCAAAACAAATTCAAAAAATACTTTTCACACCGACACCTTTTCAAAAAGCTTTCGAAAGCAATTTTTCAAACACTCTTGAGGACCGATACAAGAGTCAAACTGAAATTTTCAAAGAAACTTTTTTAAAACCCACAATTGAAAAGAAAACAAACCAATTTTGAAAACATAATGAGCAAGTATCTAAGAGCCCATGGATAACCATGGATAGAAAGGGTGCTAACACCTTCCCTTTCTATAACCTACCTCCCGAACCGAGAGCAATCTCTATAAGGAATTTTTCTGTGCTTTTGTCCTTTCCATTTGGAGAAAATAAAAGACGGTGGCGACTCTTGCTTCCGCGACATTTCGCGAACCAGCGTTAAATAGTCAGTTCCAGATCCACCAATCACAGAACTGGCGACTCTGCTAGGGACACAAACTTAAAGTGAGGTGTACCTTAGGGCTAGTTCATAACTGTGTTTTCAATTGTTTTCCTTGTGTGCTTTAAATTGTGGGTTGCTTGGGAGTTCTATAGATCCTAACCCGGATCTGGGGATACCTTCTTAGAAAGTAGCAACAAGGCTGTGAGGGAACTGTGCGGGGTATACCGACATGGTTGAAACAGTCTGCTACGTTGATGTGGCACTTTGGTGTGTACCGGTAACCCTTGAGTTCAGTCAAGGAGAGTACGGGGCCTCCGCGTGGTGTCGTGAAGCATCAACAGACCTTAGGAACCTTAATTGAACTATCTTGGCCTCTTTAGGGTAGTGAGATAACTGACTTTGGTGCAGTCCGAGGTTGGTTGATACTCGATACTACACTCAATTGAGGGTTGCTTTCCTGGAATATTTCGGTCGCCAGTTCAGTGGCTAAATCGAAACGATGAACAATGAAAGCAATCCCGTGATATTGGGACCCTTAGAACCCGGTTACTTTGATAGGACAGGTTGAACCCACCAACTTCAAGAGGGTACTACCCAGACCCCATGCTGGCCTTAAACCCTAAGGGCTTGTCTTGTGTGCCTTGTGTGCCTTACATGTTTGTCTTTGTAAATATCTGTGGTGTGTTTAATCATAGCATCATGACATCATCCAGCATCATATGCATTGACTAACCATTTCAGGGGTTCGAATCTTCATCTTTGTTCTTTATTTTGTAGGACATGGAAACTGTTCGTAGAAAGACAATTCAAATCAGCCTTGTAAGGGTCCCTCCTCAGCTTAAGGAGCTTATATCCAGGATTCCCGAGAACTCTTCATTCAGTGAAAGACATGGAAGTCTCATCAGCTTGGTCAATACCAACATTGAGGAAGATATGATAAAGGTCCTGTTCCAGTTCTTTGACCCTCTGCATCACTGTTTCACCTTCTTGGACTATCAGTTGGTACCTACCTTGGAGGAGTTCTCCCGGCTCCTGAAGATCCCTATCCTTGATCAGCTACCCTACAACGGTACGGAAAAGGAACCCAAGCTTGAAGAGATTGCTAAAGCCTTGCACCTACAGTCATCTGACCTCAAGGGACATTGGGAAGTTAGAAGTGGTATCAAAGGGTTTTTAGCCAGGTTTCTGTTTGAAAAGGCCCATGAATGTTGGAACTCCATTGACTTGCAAGCTTTTGAAGAGGTTGTGGCCCTCCTTGTCTATGGTTTGGTGTTGTTCCCTAACCCAGATCAGCTTATTGATGTCAGTGCTGTCCAGATCTTTATGTCCAGGAATCCTATACCTACGTTGTTGGGGGATATCCTTCACTCATGTTACACTCGAACCATGAGAAAAAGAGGTGTCCTTATGTGTTGCACTCCTCTCCTGGGAAGGTGGTTTATTTCGCACCTTCCACAATCAGTTTTGAAGAATGAGCGGGGTTTGAGATGGTCACAACAGTTGATGACTCTTACACATGCGGATATACATTGGTGCCCTAGGTCTAGAGAAGATGTCACTATCATTGATCGTTGCGGGGAGTACCCTAATGTTCTTTTATTTGGAATCAGAGGAGGTATTACTTACAACCCATGCCTGGCTTGGAGACAGTTTGGTTATGCTCGGAGGGATGGTCCTCATGACATGTTAATTCTTGACATAATTTTTGACTTCGACAACGATACTCAAGGACTTCGCCAGAGATTTATCAGAGCTTGGAGGATGCCCAGTAGGATAGACAGCAAGACACTGGGGCACAGGAATTCCATCCCGTTGGAACCTTATCTCAAGTGGGTACGAGCCCGCTCCCAGAAGTTAGTGATGCCTTATCCCCATATGCTCCCTGTGATCAAAGAGTCGGTCTTGGAAGGAGAAGTGTCCTACACTATTCAGCACCCCGATATGCCCACATCCTGGGAAGAGATGCAGAAGAGCTGGATCCAGCTTAAGGAAGAACGGAATTCTCTTGAGACCAGTCTACATGCCAGTGAAAAGAAGGTCTTGGAGCTCACCCGCCTGTTGCATGAGGAGAGGAATCTCAACACTTACATAGCTCCAAAGAGGATGCGCAGTGTATTTTGGGATTGATTTGCTTTTGTATTATTTTGCCCATGAGGCTTTGATGTACTAAACAATTATTTCCTTAATAATAATGTGTGTTCCTTTTTGTCTACAACAAATTTGAACTTTCGAACCCTTGAATGCATTGCATAAACACATATCATTCATCATGTGCATAGCAGGTTTTTCCTCTTTTCAGGTTGCTTACCGTACTTCGCTGTTTATTTCAGCATCATGAATCCTGACTCATCATCAACTGAGACATCCATCAAAGCTCTTCAGGCGCAGAATGCGCAATTTCATGAATTAATCAAGGGTTTGGCTCAAGGCCAAGAAGAGCTGAAGGCTTTGCTCCTGAAGAAGGAAAAGAAGAAGAAGAGAAGAACTGTTCTGTTTAGCTCGGGCCGAAGGTTTGGCAACACTTTGCAGAATGAAGAGGCTGGTTCTTCCATTGGCAAGAGTACTCCTCAAGCAGAAAAGGGTCCTAGTCCGGTAGTCTCCGACAACGAGACTGATTTTGATGAAGAGCAGTACCCTCCTGCAGAAGACAGATACAAGCAACTGGAGGACAGGCTGAATGCTATGGAAATACAACAGGTACCTGGGCTGGATTTTGGAGATCTGGGTTTGTCTACTGGTGTGATCATTCCTCGGAAGTTCAAAGCACAATCTTTCACTAAGTACGATGGGGCGTCTTGTCCCAAGCTACATCTCAGGTCCTATGTTCGGAAGATTCAACCGTACTCAGCGGATAAGAATTTGTGGATCCACTTCTTCCATGAGAGTCTTTCAGGGACTCATCTCGAATGGTTCTATCAGCTGGATGGGACCAAGGTTCGTAACTGGGAGGAGTTGGCTACTGCTTTCTATAAGCAGTATCAATATAATGCCGACCTTGCCCCTACGCGTACCCAACTCTAGGGTATGTCGTTAGGTTCAAGCGAAGGTTTTAAAGAGTACGCTCAGAAGTGGAGGGATCTGGCTGGCAGGGTGCAGCCTCCGTTGACTGATCGGGAGTTGGTAGACATGTTCTTGGGGACCCTATCTGGGCCATTTTTCAACCATCTTATTGGGAATTCGTCTGCAGGGTTCACTGATCTGATTCTGACTGGAGAGAGAATTGAGGCTGGGTTAAAGTCTGGTAAGATTCCGAAGGGTGCATCGTCTAGTTCTGTGAAGAAACCCTTCAAGAAGGAGGCTAGTGCTGTATACGGTTCCAAGAGACCAGAGAGATCTGAGCGCCGCCAATCTGTCAGTGCGGTAATGATTGCTAAGCCTGCTGCCGCTCCTCGGCCAACCAATCCTCAAAGGGCTGAAAGACCCCGGAGAGAGTTTACCCGTTTGAGCATGACCTTGTCGCAGATCTTACCACAGTTGCTCTCAACCAACTTAGTGACCGTCAGAGAGGCTCCGAAGTTTCCAAATACTACATCTCCTAAGTACAACCCAAATGCTCGTTGTGCTTATCATTCTGATAGCCCAGGGCATTCCACTGATGACTGTTGGGCATTAAGGAATAAGGTGCAAGACCTTATCGACGCGAAAGAGATACAGTTTGAAGCGTCTGAGAGGCCGAATGTGGTTACTGCTCCTATGCCCCAGCATGGAGTAAATGTTGTTGATGAAGAAGTGTACGCTGTCTCTGTGGATGATCTAGCCACTCCTCTGAAGACTGTCAAGAGGAACCTACTGCTGGCCGGTTTATTTCCGGGTTGCAGTGAGGGTTGCCTGTTCTGTGCTATTTCCCTATCTGGTTGTCCCTTGCTGAAGTCAGGAATCCAAAGCCTAATGGATAGCAAGGAGATTTTGTTTAAGAAGTCTGCTGTTCAGCTGGTTCCGGTAGAAGAAGTTTCTGTGGTTACCATCTTCAATAATCCAATCAAGGCTCTCCCGAAGAAGCCTGTTCAAATCATGACTGTTGCACCTGTGGTTATCACTGTTCCGGGGCCTCTTCCCTGTGTATCTGATAAGGCTGTCCCCTGGCATTATGGGGCAAACGTGTATGTAAACGGGATTAAACAAGAGTTCAACTTTGGCGCCAACATCTGTGACATCACTGGCCCAGCCAAGGTTACCCGCAGTGGCAGGCTCTTCTCGCCTGACATTGCACCGCCTGCCACCCGAAGACCCCTCCTTATAACTCCTACAAGTGTACCTGTTCCTGTTGCTGATCAAGTTGTTTCCCCTGCTGCCGAGTCATCCAATGCTCGGGGCAAGGGGATTGAAGTTGAGCCTGCCCGGATGGAGGCACCGATATCGATAAATGTTGAGGCCTCCCAACAAGAAATGGAGGAGATTTTAAAAATAATAAAGAAGAGCGATTTCAACGTTGTGGAACAGCTGGGGCATACGCCCTCCAAAATCTCCATGCTCTCTTTATTGCTGTGCTCCGAGGCCCATGCTAAGGCCCTAATCTCATTCCTCAAGACGGCCCATGTGCCATAAGAGACATCTGCAGTCCAGTTCACTGATTGCGTAGCAAATCTGACAGCAGACAATGGCTTGGGTTTCTCAGATGCTGACCTGACTGCGAAGGGAAGAGACCACAATGATGCTCTGCATGTCTCTATCGAATGCAGGGGCACTACTCTGGCGCATGTATTGGTGGATACTGGTTCTTCCTTAAATGTGCTACCAAAGAAGGCTTTAGACCGTTTGGATTGTGAAGGCCTGGAATTAAAACCCAGCAATATCATCGTCAGGGCCTTTGACGGTTCGAAAAGGATGGTTCATGGAGAGGTTGACATTCCTATTCGTGTGGGCTCCCAGGTGTTTGACTCTACATTTTATGTGATGGATATCCGTCCATCGTACTCTTGTCTACTGGGTCGACCTTGGATACATAAGGCTAGGGCAGTGACCTCTACCTTGCACCAGAAGCTGAAGTACCCTGTCAGAGGGAAGATCGTCACTGTGCAAGGAGAGGAGGAGTATATGGTAAGCCATCTGAATTCCTTCAGATACATTGAGATGAACGGGGAGTTTATTGAAACCCCCTTTCAGCATTTCGAGGAGGTGCTTCCAATTTCAGCGGCAGCAGAGGCAGCAGTAGAAGAGAATGTTCCTTTGAAGATGGCTTCCCTAAAGGATGCCCGGGTTGTGGTTCAAAAAGGTGAATGTGCTAACTGGGGCAGGCTTCCCGACTTCACACAGAAAACTGACAAATTTGGGCTGGGTTTTACTGCAGAGGGTCAGAAAGCTATGCGGAAGGCGAAGACTAGAAGACCTCTTGTGCTCATCACAAATCCAGGAGTGAATGCTGTTGGGGAAGACAATGAAGTGGACGAAGCTGAATTCAATAGCTGGATCTACCCGACAACCGAAGGCGGATTGACCAATTGGATTGCCAAAGACCATACTCCTGTTACCTTTGTGACGCAGTAATAAATTTCTTTGTTTCGTTATTTGTAATAAACAATAAATAAACTATATGGCCCGGTGTCTTACCCGAGGCACCGTGGTTTTATTTGTGAGGGCATATAAATTGTCATTTCATATATCATGAATGAAAATCTTGGACGTTTTCTCGCATTGCAAACTTTATGCTCCTTTTCTGTCTTTCTTTCCTTTACATATATTTCAAAACAGTTGTATTTACACACACACTCACTCATACAGGTTTCAATCCACTCTGGATCTCACTGGTAACGACTCTGCTACTGCCAGTTATGACTTCGAAAATCCGATCAACTTAGCCGAGGACGAAGGTGAAGATGATTGCGAAGTGCCTGGCGAGCTTGCAAGACTGTTACTTCAGGAAGAGAGGGCAATTCAACCCCTTGAAGAGCCAGTGGAAATAATAAACTTGGGTACTGAGGCAGACAGGAAAGAGGTAAAGATTGGTGCCAACCTAGAGCTCAGCGTGAAGCAACGGTCGACTCAGATGCTGCATGATTATATGGAGATATTTGCCTGGTCCTACGAAGACATGCCCGGGTTGGATACCGATATTGTGGTCCATCACTTGCCAACTAAGGAAGATTGCCCTCCGGTTAAGCAAAAGGTCTGCCGTATGCGTCCAGAAATGTCTGAGAAGATTAAAGCCGAGGTTATGAAACAGTTTGACGCCGGGTTCCTTGCAGTGACTTCTTACCCTCAGTGGGTTGCTAATGTGGTGCCGGTACCTAAGAAGGACGGTAAGGTCAGAATGTGTGTCGACTACAGGGATCTGAACAGGGCCAGCCCCAAAGATGACTTCCCTCTACCTCACATCGATGTCCTTGTTGACAATACAGCTCAGCACAAGGTATTCTCTTTCATGGATGGCTTTTCAGGTTACAATCAGATCAAGATGGCACCTGAAGACATGGAAAAGACTACATTTGTTACTCAGTGGGGCACCTTCTGCTACAAGGTCATACCTTTTGGACTAAAGAACGCTGGGGCAACCTACCAACGTGCCATGGTTGCTTTATTTCATGATATGATCCATCATGAGATAGAAGTGTATGTTGACGACATGATCGCAAGGTCCCAGACTGAGGAAGAGCACCTAGATCATCTGCAGAAGTTGTTTGACCGGCTGAAACTATACAAACTGAGGTTGAACCCGAACAAGTGCACCTTCGGGGTAAGATCGGGGAAGTTGCTAGGCTTCGTTGTAAGTGACAAGGGAATTCAAGTGGACCCTGCCAAGGTCAAAGCTATTCAAGAGATGCCAGTTCCTAGGACAGAGAAAGAGGTCAGAGGCTTTTTAGGACGCCTGAATTACATTGCTCGCTTCATCTCACACCTGACTGCTACCTGTGAGCCAATCTTCAAGCTACTGAAGAAAGATCAGGTAGTACGTTGGAACGATGAATGTCAGGCTGCTTTTGACAGAATCAAAGAGTATCTCCAAGAACCACCCATCCTTATGCCACTGGTTGAAGGGAGACCTTTGATATTATACCTGACAGTACTTGATAACTCAATGGGGTGTGTGCTGGGGCAGCATGACGAGTCTGGCCGAAAAGAGCATGTCATTTATTACCTTAGCAAAAAGTTTACCGACTGTGAGACCCGATACTCACTGCTTGAGAAAACTTGCTGCGCTTTGGTATGGGCTGCTCGCCGGCTGAGACAGTATATGCTGACTCACACTACCTTGTTGATCTCAAAGATGGATCATATAAAGTACATATTTGAAAAGCCTGCTCTGTCTGGGAGAATTGCAAGATGGCAAATGATCTTGACGGAATACGACATTCAGTACACGACCCAGAAAGCCATCAAAGGAAGTGTATTGGCAGACCACTTGGCACATCAGGCAGTCGATGATTATCAATCAATGAACTTCGAGTTTCCAGACGAAAGCATTATGATTGTGACTGATTGTGAAGTACCTGGACCGGATGAAGGACCTGAGGAAGGATCCCGATGGTCTATGCACTTTGACGGAGCCTCCAATGCTTTGGGTAACAGTATCGGCGCCATAATCATATCACCTCAAGGTACTCATACTCCACTCACTGCCCGACTATGTTTCAACTGTACCAACAACATGGCAGAGTATGAGGCGTGCATCATGGGTCTTCAAGCTGCGATCGACCTAAGGATTAAGTTTCTGAGTGTCTTCGGAGATTCCGCTCTTGTGATCAATCAGATCAAAGGAGAGTGGGATACGAAACATCCGAATCTTATTCCTTACAGAGAATGTGTGTTGACCTTGATCCCCCACTTCACGAAGATAACCTTTGACCACTTTCCGAGAGAAGAGAATCAGCTGGCGGACGCATTAGCTACAATGGTTTCTATGTTCAAAGTTAAATGGGATAATGAGGCTCCCCGGATCATCATTTGGAAACTGGACGAACTGGCATACTGTTGTGATCTCGAGACTGAATTGGTGACTGAGAAGCCTTGGTACCATGAAGTGAAGAGATATCTGGAAGCTCAGGAATACCCTGAAGGTGCATCTGTCAACGATAAGAAGTTCCTGAGAAGGTTCGCAGCAAAGTTCTTCCTTAGCAACGACATCTTGTACAAGCGAAACCATGATTCAACCTTACTGCGTTGTGTGGATAAGACTGAAGCAGAAAGGATCATGGAAGAGCTACATGAAGGGACCTTTGGTACGCACTCCAGTGGACATACAATGGCAAAGAAGATCCTTCGGGCAGGGTATTACTGGTCCACAATGGAAGCTGACTGTTACCAACATTCCAGGACATGCCATAAGTGCCAGATTTATGCAGACAAGGTGCATGTTCCTCCAGTTCCGCTGAATGTTCTGACTGCGCCTTGGCCGTTTGCAATGTGGGGCATAGACATGATCGGCGAGATTAAACCTACGGCATCCAATGGGCATCGCTTCATCCTGGTGGCGATTGATTATTTTACAAAGTGGGTCGAAGCAGCTTCCTACGCTACGGTAACCAAGACTGTTGTGGCACGGTTCATTCGGCATAATCTGATCTGTCGGTACGGCATCCCAGAGAGGATTATTACAGATAACGGTACCAATCTGAATAATAAGATGATCACTGAGCTCTGCGAGCAGTTCAAGATACAGCACCACAATTCTTCTCCTTACAGACCGAAGATGAATGGGGCTGTCGAAGCAGCAAATAAGAACATCAAGAAAATCGTGCAGAAGATGACAGTGACTTATAAAGATTGGCATGAGATGTTACCATTCGCTCTACATGGGTACCGTACCTCAGCCAGGACGTCAACTGGGGCAACTCCTTTCTCTTTGGTTTATGGTATGGAGGCAGTCTTACCAATCGAAGTACAAATACCCTCTCTCCGGATAATGAAGGATGCAAATCTGAACGAGGATGACTGGATCCAGACACGACTTGATCAGTTAAACCTTATTGATGAAAAGAGACTTACTGCTATCTGTCATGGTCAGACGTATCAGAAACGGATGATCAGGGCATTTAACAAAAAGGTCAGACCACAGGAATATCAAGTTAGGGATCTGGTAATCAAGCGAATCATCCTTCCTCAGAGTGACCCAAGGGGAAAATGGACCCCTACGTACGAAGGGCCATTTGTGGTTAAACATGTGTTCTCAGGAGGAGCCATGATTCTAACCAATATGGATGGTGACGACCTTCCTCACCCCGCTAATGCAGACATAGTAAAAAGATACTACGCATGAAAAAAAGACCCGCTAGGCTGACATGCCTAGGCAAAAATTAGGGCTTCCCGGCGAACCAAAAGGGTTCGGGCAAAATGAAGGGATGAAATGAAAAAAAATCTGTACACCCGGCAAGTCGAAAACCTGAAAAGGCGGCTTGGGCAAAAATGGGTATCCCGGTGGACTGAAAACCCGAAAGGGCGGTCCAGGTAAAAGTTAGGGATAAAAGCGTAATACTATGTCTCATTGATCACTTTGCATCCAGAATCCGGTATCTACATCAAGTTCAGACGGCATCGATCAGTCAGCTTCACCTTCAACCAAGGTCATCAAGTGATGAGACGCTCGGAGTTATAAAGGCAATAGCAGAGTTGAAACCCAGTGGGATCATTCATTTCACACAGCTGTTTTATTTTGTACAAAATTTGTATAAACTCTCTTGTTCGGCGGCGTTCTCTTACTAGGACGTCAGCCTCTTGTACACAAAACGCCTATTTTCAGGCCATTCAAAAATCAATACAAATATACTTTTCAGTTAAAAGTGCCAATTGTTTTTCTTTTTCTGTTTTGTTTTGCGAAGAATGTCCAGGGTTCAATTTGTGATATATGCATTGACAATAATTTGCTAACTCATGAATATTTGCATACAAAACAAAGGATTAATTACAGGTAACATTAGAAACAGGGGCAATAAAGAGTTGTCTGAGCAATCTAATTGTTCTGTCCTCCAAGGTACCAAGGTAGGTTCAGCTAAAAAACATAACCAGGTATCCTAATTCCCCAGAGAGTAAGCAGTCAGTACACTCTCTCCAAGCTATATTATCAAACCTTAAGGAAGTTGAGTATCCTCCAGCAGATCTCAACATTCTCCAGCAGCAATATACATATTCTTGACAAGCATCCCCGGCAGTCTTGGCCTAAAGATTGTTCCCCGGCGGTATATCAAACATTTAAAGGAATCACTTCCCCCGCAGTTCAAAACTTCCCCAGGAGAGTCCAATCCAGTTCCCCAGGAAAGTTGGAATTTATCTCCCCAAGCAGTAAGCTTATCCCCAGTAGATTCTGGAAGCTTATCCCCTCGCAGAGCACGAACGCGTCGTCCGGCTTTATTCAAAGAGTTATTTCCCTACCAGGATATAACTGGGTTATCCTCAGCCAAAAGCCACGGAAAGATCGTCCTCGACGAAGTCTTCTTATCCCCAGTGAAGTCTATTAACACTTTCGATACAACAAGGGTATCCCCAGCAAGTTACTATCAACGACTCAGCAAAGTATCTCTCTCCCCACAGAGTATTGCTCCCCAGCAAGATTACTAGAGTACTTTTCTCCCCGCAGAGTAATCCATTCGCCAAGTTCATTCCCCAACGGAGTCATCTTCTCCTACCGGTATTCTTGCAATTATCATCCCCAGCGGAAGCAAAATCTATTCTCCAACATCAGCCCAGGAGTGACTTCCCGGCACCCGTCAAGGATTTACTTTCCTAGACGAAAAATACATTCATAAACATCACACCTCCATACATCATTATAGCATGCATAGAAGCATCATACAAATCTCATTTATGTTGAGAACATCATTGCTTGGTCCATATCATGCATTGCATATGACTGACCTTTACCTTTCAGGAAAGTTTCAGCTAAATTCTCAATCATATTTCAAGACTCTAAGACCTTATCTGGTTCAGTTAAATCGACTCCAAAGATTTCTTATCCAGTCAAAGGCCTTCTCTGGTCCAGTTAAATCGACCCCAAACAGATTTTTCTGATAAAGACCCAGTTGAAGACATTCCAAGACCTAGACCGGTTCAGTTAAATCGACTCCAAAGATTTCTAATCCAGTCCAAGGCCTTCTCTAGTCCAGCTAAATCGACCCCAAACAGATTTTCCTGATGAAGACTCAGTAGAAGTTATCCAAGGTTTTCTCAATGATTGCTATTGAGACTGTAATTGCCTATGGTTCTCTCCCCAATGTTGCGGAGATGATAATTCCATTCCAGGTTTTTCTCAATGATTGCTTTTGAGATTATAATTTCCTATGGTTCTCTCCCCGATCCTGCGGAGACGATAATTCCACTCCAGGTTTTTCTCAATGATTGTTGTTGAGATTATAATTGCCTATGGTTCTCTCCCCAATGCTGCGAAGACGATAATTCCATCCCAGGTTTTTCTCAATGATTGCTATTGAGATTATAATTTCCTATGGTTCTCTCCCCAATGCTGCGGAGACGATAATTCCATCTCAGGTTTTTCTCAATGTTTGCTTTTGAGATTATAATTTCCTATGGTTCTCTCCCCAATGCTGCGGAGACGATAATTCCATCCAAGGTTTTTCTCAATGATTGCTTTTGAGATTATAATTCCCTATGGTTCTCTCCCCAATGCTGCGGAGACGATAATTCCATCCCAGGTTTTTCTCAATGATTGCTTTTGAGATTATAATTTCCTATGGTTCTCTCCCCAATGTTGCGGAGACGATAATTCCATCCAAGGTTTTTCTCAATGATTGCTTTTGAGATTATAATCGCCTATGGTTCTCTCCCCGATACTGCGGAGATGGTAATTCCCACCAAGATTTCGCTCAATGATTGCTGTTGAAGTGAAGTTATCCAAGATTTTCTCAACGATTGCTGTCGAGGTTAAGGTCATCCAAGGTTCTCTCACCGTTCCTGCTGAGGTAGTAACCACCCCTGGTTCATTCATCATCTTTTGAAGCTCCAGATCCAGCTCCTGTAACCAGTCAGGACACATCTATACAAAGAGTTTGAAGACCAGCCCCGTAACAGGTCAAGTAATCATCTTCTTTTTTGCAGGTACGCAAGTTCTCGCTAAGGAATCTCTTACGCGATCAACATCTAGATGGCATCTATAAGCCCATCATCCTATCCATCAATCTCCAAATGGCATCTATAAGCCCATTCCCATCATCACACTGCTACTATGTGAGCGCAAATTTCTGGGCACTCTAGTGTTCAATCATCTTCCACCATCGGATTACGAAAGGCACGTCAGCCAATCTGCATCCTCAGGTCTAAGAAGATTGAACAGGGGCAACTGTTGTACCCCAAAATTTGCCCTCCCATATTCTTCAAGAAATTGCCAAGTCAAGCTTCAAAGTTCCCCAAGGGTTGCACAGTGCAAGGGTCTCCTAAACAGTCAAAATTAGGGTTTTGGTTCTGATCAAGAAAATGAAGTTTCCAAGGGTCCAATCAAGTCCCACATGCCCACAAATATGGTCAGGCATCCTCATACAAAGTTTCAAGACTTTCAGCACAAAATTGCACATTCAAAACCCTAATTGCACTACAGTCAACTGTAGGGGCAAAATGGTCATTTGACAGTCAAAAGTTCAAATTTTTGGTCAACATCTCATTTTGAAGCCACAAACATCATTTGATCAATGCTTGATCATGATTCTCAAAGCTTGGCTCAAAAATCATCAAAATGCAAAAGTTTCCTTATTTGGACAGTTGAAAAAGTCAACTGTAAATTGACCAGGGCATACCTTTCACATGGATTATCAGAAAAATTCCATCCAAAGCTCATTTTGAATAGAAAGACATTTCCTACAACTCCTCTTCATGTTCCAAGTCCAAGAAATGCTCTCACAAAAAGTTATCAATTTCAACATTATAGGTCATTTTCAAAAGTCAACAAAAAGGGACTTTAAGTCAAAGGCCATAACTTGATATTGGTAAATCAAAATGACATGGGACCAAAGGCATTGGTTAGAGGACTCAAAGACCTTTCCAAAATGTCCAAGAACATGAGAAAAGCTTAAAAATTGAGCAAGTTATGCCTTGTGGAAGTTGGGAAATTTTTGGATATTTTGAAAAGTCAACATTGATTCAAATGATCTAAAATTGCTAATGGGCCTCTTTTTCTTCCACAATTCATCATCCAAGACATGCACACGACCATTTGGCCCAAAGGGAAGTTTTTTTACTATTTTTATTTATTTATTTGAATTTTTTATTACAATTAATTCATTTAAACTAAATAAAATATGAAAAAATACTAAACTAATGAAATAAAATCTTTTTGTGCAGAAAATACTCTCATTGGACACTCAAAATTCGTGCATGATCAATTAGGGAAGGATTGGATATGATTGAGAGCAAATGTGCATGAAAAGATTTGAAAATATTTTGCCATAAAAAATCAAATATCCATACATCAATTCTTTGATTCCTTGGACAAGAAACAACCCTAAATCATTCATACATATACAAACAAGCAAGACCTAATGCTGAAAAACCTAGAAGCTGCACCAGAAATCCTTACACAAACTTGAAATTTTGGCTTGAAAACTCAAAACTTAAAACAGGGTTAAAGGTCGTTTCAAGCCACAAAACTCATTCCATTGCATTCCTGGGACATCAAGCAACGTACCTGGATCAAGAACACAGTCCCTAACCCTTTGAATCACTGTACAGAAGCCAAGCTTTTTTTACTTTTCCTCATAATCGTACTTTACAATTTATGCATATTCATGGCATTTTATTTATAGATTCATGCTAAGTAATGTGTTTTAAAGCTAACCATGAACTTTGATTGGATTTTTATACACTATATGCAAATATGCCATTGTCGTTTTTTAGGGTTTGTGAAGCTTTGAATTAGGGTCTTTTAATTAAGGAAAAATTGGAGCTTGAAGCCTAGGCCATTCAATTCAGTACGCTTGGACGAAGAGAATGAGGCCATCGCGCCTAATTTATGAGGCCCATGGGGCTATTCGCTATTTTTCATAAAGGTGCCTATGAGAACGGTGTAAAACCGTTGCTAATGTTTTTCATGTTTTCAGAAGAAAAAAAGCACAACGAAGAGGACGATGAAGTGGAAGGCGCTGATTGGATCATTTAAATTCTTCGCGCGTTTTTGAGCCACTGACCACTTTTCTCTTATAATAATTGTTAGTTGTTATATGACAAACGCGCGTGGGATGGTTCAGTGGTAAGCACAGGTGTTGGTAACGTTCATGACCTGGGTTCGAGCCCCAGGTCCTCACTCTTTCCATGTTATTTTTCAATAAATGCTTCTATGCAGTTTCAATATTAAAGCACACCATGTACCTTCAAAATCAAGCTGTCCACGCGTACCAGGGTGTGATCGGTGGATCTGGAACTGACTGTTTAACGCTGGTTCGCGAAATGTCGCGGAAGCAAGAGTCGCCACCGTCTTTTATTTTCTCCAAATGGAAAGGACAAAAGCACAGAAAAATTCCTTAAAGAGATTGCTCTCGGTTCGGGAGGTAGATTTATAGAAAGGGAAGGTGTTAGCACCCTTTCTATCCATGGTTATCCATGGGCTCTTAGATACTTGCTCAATGTGTTTTCAAAAATGGTTTGTTTGCTTTTCAACTGGGGGTTTTAAAAAAGTTTCTTTGAAAATTCCAGTTCGACTCTTGTATCGGTCCTCAAGAGTGTTTGAAAAATTGCTTTCGAAAGCTTTTTGAAAAGGTGTTGGTGTGAAAAGTATTTTTTTGATTTGTTTGAAATTTAGAGCAAGTATCTAGAGTCGTCTACCTACCCTAAGGAATTCGTCTGTGTAAATATCCTTTAAAGTAGTGCCATCCCACCATTGAGAGGTAGGTAGCACCACCGTTGGAGGTGTTCGGGTCAATTCGAGGTTCGGGACATGGTGATCACCAGAGCAATGGGAAGACACCTTAGAAGCTACCCTCATGCCAGGTTCCCGGATCATGAGGACTTAATAAGACATCCTCTACTCGACGATCACCTTTCGAGGCAAGGCAACAGTGAGGTGTACCCTAGGGGTGGTGTGTGATTTGTGTGTCGTTTTCATTTGCATTTATCTTGTCATGTTATTGGTGTTCTACGCTTGTTTTTATTTTTGGTCCATACAGTCTTTCATGCCATTATTTACAGTTAAAAGTTGCGAGAAAAGTAAATTCTAAGCTATTACAAATGGCGTGGGTCCACATCGCCAAAATTAACCAGGACCCAATTTGACAGAAAAATAAAGAAAGTAAAGAATTAAAAGGGCGAGTAATTAAATACATGGCTTCGGGAGAGATACATGAATATTTAAACGGAATAAAATAATATGCAAATTAATAATTAAATCGAAACGAGGGCGTTGGACCCTTTTTGCAAAATTAAATTAAACGATGAATTAATTAAAATTAAAAGGAAAGAAAGAAATTATTTTTTTGGTATTTTTTAGTATTTTAGGATTTAATATGAAAAAGGAATTAATTGAAATTAAAATAAGATGCAAACCCTAATCCTAATTATTTTTAATTTATTAAGAAAATATTGAAGTTTTTTAACCTAAAATTAATCCTAATTTTTATATGCAAATTTAATTACAAAAATAAATAATATTAAATATTATGGGAGAAAAAAAGGAAGAAAAAAAAGATGAAATTAATTGAAACCCTAATTCTATGTTTTTTAGATTTTTTTATTAAATATTAATTTAAACCCTAATTTAAAACTAAGTTTAATTATATGCATTTATTTATGAAAATACTAAAAAATAAAATATTTATTGTTTTTCTATTTTTTCTGATTTTTATGGGTATTTTTTATATTTATGAAAATATTAAATTGATTAAAAGAATAATAATTAAAAGAAGATAAAAATAATGAAAAGATAAAAAATAACAAAATTTTTGCAAACCTTGGGGGTGTCAGTCCCCAGATAGGAGGTATAGTTTAGCAGCCTGGCCCAAGAATCTGAGGCCTTATGGACTTTTTTCTGGGAGCATACACGCGCGTTGACTTGAGTTCATCATAGTCTTCAGTTCATGGTCATTGATCTGACGCTCTGGGACGCATGGGCGTTGATTTTTTGAGGATGCATGATAGTCTTCAGCACAAGCGCTACATATGAACGTTAATTGAAAAATAACAAATGGAAAAGGTGAAGACCTGGGATCGAACCCAGGTCATTAACATTACCAGTCAACACGTGCGCCACTGAGCCACTTCAAACGCGTTTACTATAGAATAACGAATAAACATTATAAGAGAAAAAATGTTAATGGCTTGGAAACGCGCGCAAAATTTGAAAGAGCCAACCAATGTACGCCACGAGGTCATCTTCTTCATGGTGTTTTATTTTTCTTGAAACAATAACAAACTAGCAACGGTTTTGTAAACGTTGCCATAGGTAAGATACAAGAAAATAGCGAATGGCCTTGTGACGCTCATAAATTGAGCGCGAGGGTGGGTTTAAGATCGTCCAGATGCGCTGATTTGAATGGTGATGGTCTGGGGTTCTAATTTTTCTTTGTTACAAAACCCCTAATTTGAAGCTTGCAAAACCCTAATATTCTCTCATGGCGAAATCGTGTATAATGCATAAAACTTCAATCAGAGCACATGGTTAGTTTCAGAACAAGCCAATTAGTATGAATGTATCAAGAAAACACAATGAAAATGCCTAGAATATGAAATACGATTATGCATTTTTCATGAAAAATTTCAAGTTCTGTATACCGATTCTTGATGTTTTGATGAATGTTTGTGATTGGAAAACGTTCAGTGGACCTTCAGCAAGCTAATGAGACAAGAATCGTGCCTTGAATCGTCCTAGAAAGTGGTTTTCAGATTTGAGTTTCTTAACAAAAATTCAAGTTTTGTTTTCCAGGTTTCTGAGCAGCTGCGTGTGTAAAAGCATTAGGGTTGTGTTCCTTATTTATGTATGAATCAATTAGGTCAACAAACTTGATCAGAATCTCTTGCAATCATGGTTTTAGAGATTTGATTTTTCAAGATTTTTTCCAATCTTTTTTTCATGCTATTTTTGCACAAATCATATCCAATTGCTCCCATTCTTTCCATATTGAATTATGCACGAAATCTTGAGGGTAAAACATGCACAAAAAGATTTAAAACTTTAGGTTAAGTATTTTTCATATATTTAATTTGATTTAAATGAATTAATATAAATAAAAATTCAAATAAATAAATAAAAAATGAAGAAATACTTCCCTTTGGGCCAAGTGGTCGTGCACATGCCTTGGATAGTGAATTGTGGAAGAAAAATGGGCCCATTAGCAATTTTAGGTCATTTGAATCAATGTTGACTTTTCAAAATATCCAAAACTTTCCCAACTTCTACAAGGCATAACTTGCTCAGTTTTTAAGCTTTTCTCATGTTCTTGGACATTTTGGAAAGGTCTTTGAGTCCTCTAACCAATGCCTTTGGTCCCATGTCATTTTGATTTACCAATCTCAAGTTATGGCCTTTGACTTAAAGTCCCTTTTTGTTGACTTTTGGAAATGACCTATAATGTTGATATTGATAACTTTTTGTGAGAGCATTTCTTGGACTTGAAGTATGAAGATGAGTTGTAGGAAATGTCGTTCTCTTCAAAGTGAGCTTTGGATGGAATTTTTCTGATAATCCATGTGAAAGTTATGCCCTGGTCAATTTACAGTTGACTTTTCAGCTGTCCAAATAAGGAAACTTTTGCATTTTGATGATTTTTGAGCCAAGCTTTGAGAATCATGATCACGCATTGATCAAATGATGTTTGTGGCTTCAAAATGATATGTTGACCAAAAATTTGAACTTTTGACTGCCAAATGACCATTTTGCCCCTACAATTGACTGTAGTGCAATTAGGGTTTTTGACTGTGCAATTTTGTGCTGAAAGTCTTGAAACTTGGTATGAGGATGCTTGACCATATTTGTAAGCATGTGAGACTTGATTGGACCTTTGAAAACTTCATTTTCTTGACCAGAACACAAACCCTAACTTTGACTGCTTAGAAGGCCCTTGAACTGTGCAACCCTTGGGGAATTTTGAAGCTTGACTTTTGCAAATCTTTGAAGAATATGGGAGGGAAAATTTTGGGGTACAACAGTTGCCCCTGTTCAATCTTCTTAGACCTGAGGATGCAGATTGGCTGACGTGCCTTTCGTAATCCGAGGGTAGAAGATGATTGAACACTAGAGTGCCCAGAAATTTGCGCTCACATAGTAGCAGTGTGATGGAAATGGACTTATAGATGCCATTTAGAGGTTGATGAATAGGATGATGGGCTTATAGATGCCATTTGGATGTTGACCGCGTAAGAGATTCCTTAGCGAGAACCTGCATACCTGCAAAAGAAAAATGAATACCTGACACGTTGCAGGAGCTGTTTTTCAGATGCTTGGTATAGATGTGTCCTGACTGGTTACAGGAGCTGAGTCTGGAGCTTCAAAAGATGATGAATGAACCAGGGATGATTACTACCTTAGCATGAATGGTAAGAGAACCTTGGGTGACTTTAACCTCAACAATGCTCGTTGAGAAAATCTGGGTGGGAATTACCATCTTCGCAGTATCGGGAAGAGAACCAAAGGAAATTATAATCTGAAATGGGATTACATCTCACGCACCGTCGGGGAGAGGACCAAAGGAAATTATAACCTGAAAGGGATTTACATCTCACGCACCGTCGGGGAGAGGACCATAGGAAATCATAACCTGAAAGGGAATTACATCTCACGCACCGTCGGGGAGAGGACCATAGGAAATCATAACCTGAAAGGGAATTACATCTCACGCACCGTCGGGGAGAGGACCATAGGAAATCATAACCTGAAAGGGAATTACATCTCACGCACCGTCGGGGAGAGGACCAATAGGAAATTATAATCTCAAAAGGAATTATCACCTCACGCACCGTCGGGGAGGGAACCATAGAAAATTATAATCTCAAAGGGAATTATCACCTCACGCACCGTCGGGGAGGGAACCATGGGAAATTATAATCTCAAAAGGAATTATCACCTCACGCACTGTCGGGGAGGGAACCATAGGAGATTATAATCTCAATAACTTCTACTGAGTCTTCATCAGAAAAATCTGTTGGGAGTCGATTTAGCTGGACTAGGGAAGGCCTTGGACTGGATAAGAAATCTTTGGAGTCGATTAACTGAACCGGTCTAGGTCTTGAAATATGATTGAGAATTTAACTGAATCTTTCCTGAAAGGTAAAAGTCAGTCATATGTAATGCATGATATGGATCAAGCAATGATGTTCTCAACATAAATGAGATTTGTATGATATGATGCGTCTATGCATGCTATAATGATGTATGTGATGTTTTATGAATGTGTTTTTCGTCTAGGAAAGTAAATCCTTGACGGGTGCCGGGAAGTCATATCCTGGGCTGATATTGAAGAATAAGCTTTCGCTTCCGCTGGGGATGATAATTGCAAGAATACCGGTAGGAGAAGATGACTCCGTTGAGGAATAAACTTGGCGAATGGAAGATTCTGCGGGGAGAAAAAATACTCTAACAACCATGCTGGGGAGTGATACCCTGTGGGGAGAGAGATGCTTTGCTGAGTTATTGATAATGACTTGCTGGGGATAAGAGAATTTCGTCGGGGACGCTCTTTCCATGGCTTTTGGCTGAGGATAACCCAGTTATATCCTGTTAAGGAAATAACTCTTTGAATAAAGCCGGTCGACGCGTTCGCGCTTTGCGAGGGATAAGCTTCCAGAATCTACTGGGGATAAGCTTACTGCTTGGGGAGATGAATTCCAATTTTCCTGGGGAAACTGGATTGGACTTTCCTGGGGAAGTTTTTTGAACTGCGGGGGAAGTGATTCCTTTGAATGTTGATATACCGCCGGGGAACAATCTTTAGACCAAGACTGCCGGGGACGCTTGTTAAGAATATATGCATTGCTGCTGGGGAATGTTGAGATCTATTGGAGGATACTCAACTTCCTTGAGATTTGATAACCCTGCTTGGAAAAGAATGCACTGACTGCTGACTTACTCTCTGGGGAATTAAGATGTACTGGTCATGTTCTTTAGCTGAACCTACCTTGGTACTTTGGAGGACAGAACAATTAGATCGCTTGGACAACTCCTTTATTGCCCCTGTTTCTAGTGTTACCTGTAATTAATCCTTTGTTTCGGATGCAAATATTCATGAGTTAGCAAATTATTGTCAATGCATATATCACAAATTGAACCTTGGACGTTCTTCGCAAAACAAAACAGAAAAAGAAAAACAATTGGCACGCTTAACTAAAAAGTATATTTGTATTGATTTTGAATGGCCTGAAAATAGGCGTTTTGTGTACAAGAGGCTGACGTCCTAGTAAGAGCACGCCGCCGAACAAAAGAGTTTATACAAATTTTGTACAAAAGAAAATAAAACAGCTGTGTGAAATAGGAATGATCCACTGGGTTTCAACTCTGCTATTGCCATTATATCTTCGAGCGTCTCATCACTTGATGACCTTGGTTGAAGGTGAAGCTGACTAATCGATGCCGTCTGAACTTGATGTAGATACCGGATTCTGGATGCAAAGTGATCCAATGAGACATAGTATTACGCTTTTATCCCTAATTTTTGCCTGGACCGCCCTTTCGGGTTTTCAGTCCACCGGGATACCCATTTTTGCCCAAGCCGCCTATTCAGGTTTTCGACTTGTCGGGTGTACAGATATTTTTCATTTTCATCCCTTCATTTTGCCCGAACCCTTTTGGTTCGACGGGAAGCCCTAATTTTTGCCTAGGCATGTCAGCCTAGCGGGTCTTTTTTATGCGTAGTATCTTTTTACTATGTCTGCATTGGCGGGGTGAGGAAGGTCATCACCATCCATGTTGGTTAGAATCATTGCTCCTCCTGAGAACACATGCTTAACCACAAATGGCCCTTCGTACGTAGGGGTCCATTTGCCCCTTGGATCACTCTGAGGAAGGATGATTCGCTTGATTACCAGATCCCCAACTCGATATTCCTATGGTCTGACCTTTTTGTTAAATGCCCTGATCATTCGTTTCTGATACGTCTGACCGTGACAGATAGCAGCAAGTCTCTTTTCATCAATGAGGTTGAGCTGATCAAGTCGTGTCTGGATCCAATCATCTTCATTCAGATTTGCATCCTTCATTATCCGGAGAGAGGGTATTTGCACTTCGATCGGTAAGACTGCCTCCATACCATAAACCAGAGAGAAAGGAGTTGACCCGGTTGACGTCCTAGCTGAGGTACGGTACCCATGTAGAGCGAATGGTAACATCTCGTGCCAATCTTTATAAGTCACTGTCATCTTCTGCACGATTTTCTTGATGTTCTTATTTGCTGCTTCAACAGCCCCATTCATCTTTGGTCTGTAAGGAGAAGAATTGTGGTGCTGTATTTTGAACTGCTCGCAGAGCTCAGCGATCATCTTGTTATTCAGATTGGTACCGTTGTCTGTAATAATTCTCTCAGGGACGCCGTACCGACAGATCAGATTATGCCGAATGAACCGTGCCACAACAGTCTTGGTTACCGTAGCATAGGAAGCTGCCTCGACCCACTTCGTGAAATAATCAATCGCCACTAGGATGAAGCGATGCCCATTAGACGCCGTAGGTTTAATCTCACCAATCATGTCTATGCCCCACATTGCAAACGGCCAAGGCGCAGTCAGAACATTCAGAGGAACTGGAGGAACATGCACCTTGTCTGCATAAATCTGGCACTTATGGCATGTCCTAGAATGTTGGTAGCAGTCAGCTTCCATTGTGGACCAGTAATATCCTGCCCGTAGGATTTTCTTAGCCATTATATGCCCACTGGAATGTGTACCAAAGGTCCCTTCATGTAGCTCTTCCATGATCCTTTCTGCTTCCGTCTTATCCACACAACGTAGTAAGGTTGAATCATGGTTTCGCTTGTACAAGATGTCGTTGCTAAGGAAGAACTTCGCTGCGAACCTCCTCAAGAACTTCTTATCATTGACAGATGCACCTTCCGGGTATTTCTGAGCTTCCAGATATCTCTTCACCTCATGGTACCAAGGCTTCTCAGTCACCAATTCAGTCTCGAGATCGCAACAGTATGCCGGTTCGTCCAGTTTCCAGATGATGATCCGGGGAGCCTCATTGTCCCATTTGACCTTGAACATAGAAGACATTGTAGCTAACGCGTCCGCCAGCTGATTCTCTTCTCTTGGAAAGTGTTCAAAGGTTATCTCTGTGAAGTGGGGGATCAAGGTCAACACATATTCTCTGTAAGGAATCAGGTTTGGATGTTTCGTATCCCACTCTCCTTTGATCTGATTGATCACAAGAGCGGAATCTCCGAAGACACTCAGAAACTTGATCCTTAGGTCGATCGCAGCTTGAAGACCCATGATGCAAGCCTCATACTCCGCCATGTTGTTGGTACAGTTGAAACATAGCCGGGCAGTGAGTGGAGTATGAGTACCTTGAGGGGATATGATTATGGCGCCGATACCATTTCCCAAAGCGTTGGAAGCTCCGTCAAAGTGCATAGACCATCGGGATCCTGGTTCAGGTCCTTCATCCGGTCCAGGTACTTCACAATCAGTCACAATCATGATGCTTTCGTCTGGAAACTCAAAGTTCATTGACTGATAGTCATCTACAGCTTGATGTGCTAGGTGGTCTGCCAATACACTTCCCTTGATGGCTTTCTGGGTTGTGTACTGAATGTCGTATTTCGTCAAGATCATTTGCCATCTTGCAATTCTCCCAGATAGAGCAGGCTTTTCGAATATGTATTTTATAGGATCCATCTTTGAGATCAACAAGGTAGTGTGAGTCAGCATATACTGTCTCAGCCGGCGAGCAGCCCATACCAAAGCGCAGCAAGTTTTCTCAAGCAGTGAGTATCGGGTCTGACAATCGGTAAACTTTTTGCTAAGGTAATAAATGGCATGCTCTTTTCGGCCAGACTCGTCATGCTGCCCCAGCACACACCCCATTGAGTTGTCCAGCACTGTCAGGTATAATATCAGAGGTCTCCCTTCAACCGGTGGCATAAGGATGGGTGGTTCTTGGAGATACTCTTTGATTCTGTCGAAGGCAGCCTGACATTCATCGTTCCAACGTACTACCTGATCTTTCTTCAGCAGCTTGAAGATTGGCTCACAGGTAGCAGTTAGGTGTGAGATGAACCGAGCAATGTAATTCAAGCGTCCTAAAAAACCTCTGACTTCCTTCTCTGTCTTGGGAACTGGCATCTCTTGAATAGCTTTGACCTTAGCAGGGTCCACTTGAATGCCCCTGTCACTTACCACAAAACCTAGCAACTTCCCAGATCTTACCCTGAAGGTGCACTTGTTCGGGTTCAACCTCAGCTTGTACAGTTTCAACCGGTCAAACAACTTCTACAGATGATCTAGGTGCTCTTCCTCAGTCTGGGACCTTGCGATCATGTCGTCAACATACACTTCTATCTCATGGTGGATCATATCATGAAATAAAGCAACCATGGCACGTTGGTAGGTTGCCCCAGCGTTCTTCAATCCAAAAGGCATGACCTTGTAGCAGAAGGTGCCCCACTGAGTAACAAATGTAGTCTTTTCCATGTCTTCAGGTGCCATCTTGATCTGATTGTAACCCGAAAAGCCATCCATGAAAGAGAATACCTTGTGCTGAGCTGTATTATCAACAAGGACATCAATGTGAGGTAAAGGGAAGTCATCCTTGGGGCTGGCTCTGTTCAGATCCCTGTAGTCGACACACATTCTGACCTTACCATCCTTCTTTGGTACCGGTGCCACATTAGCAACCCACTGAGGGTAAGAAGTCACTGCAAGAAACCCAGCATCAAACTGTTTCATGACCTCGGCTTTAATCTTTTCAGACATCTCTGGGCACATACGACGGACCTTTTGTTTAACCGGAGGGCAGTCTTCCTTGGTTGGCAAGTGATGGACCACAATGTCGGTATCCAACCCGGGCATGTCTTCGTAGGACCAGGCAAAGATCTCCATATAGTCATGTAACATCTTGGTTAACCGTTGCTTCACGCTGAGCTCTAGGTTGGCACCAATCTTTACCTCTTTCCTGTCTGCCTTAGTACCCAAGTTTATTGTTTCCATTGGCTCTTCATGGGGTTGAATTGCCCTCTCTTCCTGAAGCAACAGTCTTGCAAGCTCACCAGGCACTTCGCAATCATCTTCACCTTCGTCTTCGGCTAAGTTGATCAGATTTTCGAAGTCATAACTGGCAGTAGCAGAGTCGTTACCAGTAAGATCCAGAGTGGATTGAAACCTGTATGAGTGAGTGTGTGTGTAAATACAGCTGTTTTGAAATATATGTAAAGGAAAGAAAGACAGAAAAGGAGCATAAGATTTGCAATGCGAGAAAACGTCCAAGATTTTCATTTATGATATATGAAATGACAATTTATATGCCCTCACAAATGACACCACGGTGCCTCGGGTAAGACACCGGGCCATAGAGTTTATTTGTTGTTTATTACAAAATAGCAAAACAAAGAAATTTATTACTGCGTCACAAAGGTAACAGGAGTATGGTCCTTAGCAATCCAATTGTTCAATCCGCCTTCAGTTGTCGGGTAGATCCAGTTATTGAATTCAGCCTCATCCACTTCATTGTCTTCCCCAACGGCATTCACTCCTGGATTTGTAATGATCACAGGAGGTCTTCTGATCTTTGCTTTCCTCATAGCTTTCTGACCCTCTGCGGTAAAACCCAGCCCGAATTTGTCAGTCTTCTATGTAAAGTCTGGAAGTCTGCCCCAGTTAGCACATTCACCCTTTTGAACCACAGCCCGGGCATCCTTTAGGGAAGCCATCTTCAAAGGAACGCTTTCTTCCGTTGCTGTTTCTGATGCTGCTGTAATTGGAAGCACCTCCTTGAAATGCTGAAAGGGGGTTTCAATAAACTCCCCATCCATCTCAATGTATCTGAAGGAGTTCAGGTGGCTCACCATATATTCCTCCTCTCCTTGCACAGTGACGATCTTCCCTCTGACGGGGTACTTCAGCTTCTGGTGCAAGGTAGAGGTCACTGCCCCAGCCTTATGTATCCAAGGTCGACCCAATAGACAAGAGTAAGATGGGCGAATATCCATCACATAAAATGTAGAGTCAAACACCTGAGAGCCCACACGAATCGGAATGTCAACCTCTCCATGAACCATCCTCTTTGAACCATCAAAGGCCCTGACGATGATATTGCTGGGTTTCAGTTCCAGGCCTTCACAATCCAGACGGTCTAAAGCCTTCTTCGGTAGCACATTTAAGGACGAACCAGTATCCACCAATACATGTGCCAAGGTAGTGCCCCTGCATTCGATAGAGACATGCAGAGCATCATTATGGTCTCTTCCCTTCGCGGTCAAGTCAGCATCTGAGAAACCCAAGCCATTGTCTGCCGTCAGATTTGCTACGCAATCAGTGAACTGGACTGCAGATGTCTCATGTGGCACATGGGCCGTCTTGAGGAACGAGATCAAGCCCTTAGCATGGGCCTCGGAGCACAGCAATAAAGAAAACATGGAGATTTTGGAGGGCGTGTGCCCCAGCTGTTCCACAACGTTAAAGTCACTCTTCTTTATAATTTTCAGAATCTCCTCCATTTCTTGTTGAGAGGCCTCAGCAGTTATAGGTACAGGTGACTCCATTTGGGTAGGCTCAACTTCAATTCCTTTGCCCCGAGCATTGGATGACTCAGCGGCAGGAGAAATAATTGGATCAGCAGCAGGAGAAATAATTGGATCAGCAGCAGGAACAGGTACACTTGTAGGGGTTATGAGAAGCGGTCTTCGAGCAGCAGGAGGTGCAATGTCAGGCGAGAAGAGCCTGCCACTGCGGGTAACCTTGGCTGGGCCAGTGATATCACAGATGTTGGCGCCAGCGTTGAACTCTTGTTTAATCCCGTTCACATACACATCTGCCCCATAATGCCAGGGGACAGCTTTATCAGATACATAGGGCAGGGGCCCCGGAACAGTGATAACAACAGGTGCAACGGTCATGATTTGAATGGACTTCTTCGGGAGAGCCGGGATTGGATTGTTGAAGATGGTAACCACAGAAACTTCTTCCACCGGAACCAACTGAACAGCAGACTTCTTAAACAGAATCTCCTTGCTATCCATTAGGCTTTGGATGCCTAACTTCAGCAAGGGACAACCAGATAGGGACACAGCGCAGAACAGGCAACCTTCACTGCAACCCGGAAACAAACCGGCCAGCAGCAGGTTCTTCTTGACAGTCTTCAGAGGAGTGGCTAGATCATCCACAGAAACAGCATAAACATCTTCGTCAACAGCATTTACCCCATGCTGAGGCATAGGAGCAGTAACTACATTTGGCCTCTCCGGCGCTTCGAACTATATCTCCTTTGCGTCGATAAGGTCTTGCACCTTACTCCTTAATGCCCAACAATCATCAGTAGAATGCCCCGGGCTATCTGAATGGTAAGCACAACGAGCATTCGGGTTGTACTTAGGAGATGCAGTATTGGGGAACTTCGGCGCCTCTCTGACAGTTACTAGGTTGGTTGAGAGCAACTGTGGCAGGATCTGCGATAGGGTCATGCTTAACCGGGTAAACTCTCTCCGGGGTATTTCGGCCCTTTGAGGATTGTTTGGCCGGGGAGCGGCAGCAGGCTTAGCAATCATTACCGCACTGACAGATTGGCGGCGCTCAGGTCTCTCTGATCTCTTGGAACCGTACACGGCACTAGCCTCCTTTTTGAAGGGTTTCTTTTCAGAACTAGACGACGCACCCTTCGGGATCTTACCAGACTTTAACCCAGCCTCAATTCTTTCTCCAGTCAGAATCAAATCAGTGAACCCTGCAGACGAATTCCCGATGAGATGGTTGAAAAATGGCCCAGATAGGGTCCCCAAGAACATGTCTACCAACTCCCGATCGGTCAACGGTGGCTGCACCCTGCCAGCCAGGTCTCTCCACTTCTGAGCGTACTCCTTAAAACCTTCGCTTGAACCTAACGACATACCCTGGAGTTGGGTACGTGTAGGGGCAAGGTCGGCATTATATTGATACTGCTTATAGAAAGCAGTAGCCAACTCCTCCCAGTTACGAACCTTGGTCCCATCCAGCTGATAGAACCATTCGAGATGAGTCCCTGAAAGACTCTCATGGAAGAAGTGGATCCACAAATTCTTATCCGCCGAGTACGGTTGAATCTTCCGAACATAGGACCTGAGATGTAGCTTGGGACAAGATGCCCCGTCGTACTTAGTGAAAGATTGTGCTTTGAACTTCCGAGGAATGATCACACCAGTAGACAAACCCAGATCTCCAAAATCCAGCCCAGGTACCTGTTGAATTTCCATAGCCTTCAACCTGTCCTCCAACTGCTTGTAACGGTCTTCTGCAGGAGGGTACTGCTCTTCATCAAAATCAGTCTCGTTGTTGGAGACTACCGGACTAGGAACCCTTGCTTCTGCCTGAGGAGTACTCTTGCCAACAGAAGAACCAGCCTCTTCCTGCTGCAGAGCATTGCCAAACCTTCGGCCCGAGTTGAACAGAACAGTTCTTCTCTTCTTCTTCTTCTCCTTCTTCAGGAGCATAGCCTTCAACTCTTCTTGGCCTTGAGCCAAACCCTTGATTAATTCCTGAAATTGCGCATTCTGCGCCTGAAGAGCCTTGATGGATGTCTCAGTTGATGACGAGTCGGGATTCATGATGCTGAAATAAACAGCGAAGAACTGTAAGCAACCTGAAAAGAGGAGAAACCTGCTATGCACATGATGTATGAAATGCGTATGAATTATGTTTTCAAAGACAATCGGGAATCAACTTTGTAAACAAAAAAAGAACACACTTCATTAGATTCAACTTTTGAAACTGAAATTATTCAACAGGTTGCCCTTAGGCGTTACACGAAAGGAAATACTGAAAAGGAAATAAAACTGTAAAAACACATCTGGAGCTCCTTATTGATCCCATGGTCTCCTTTTCTCAGTACGGATGTAGGCATTCAGAGCTCTCTCATTCTCCAACTGTTTTGTCAGCTTCTGGATCTTTGATTCCTGCTCGTTGAACTTTTCCCGGTAAGAATCCCGCTCTTCTCGCAGTTGCGACCAAGACCTCTTCAATGTCTCATAATCAGTAGGTATCTGAGGAGGAAGGACAGTTGGAGGAACACCATCTTTGTCAGGACACTCAAGAATGACGGGTCTGACAGCTTCATACGGCATACCTAACTTCTGAGCCCGGATGCGAACCCATTTGTAGTAGGCTTCCATAGGTAAAGAGGTCTTTGGCCCTAACTCTTGTGGGTCAGCTTTATGAACCTTGTCCCAAGCCTTGATGAACCTACGACGTAGCTCGTCACTATCCACCTGAAACTCAAAACTGATGTGAGGCACCAACATCTCATGGGGACCTGCTCTTCTTGCTCTTCCAAACTGACGGAGTGCTAGACATGGATTGTAAGAGATCCCTCCTTGGGTACCAATCAGAGGAACATTAGGGTATTCCCCGCATCGATCAATAATAGCTATCTCATCCAAACCTCTGCAAGTCCAAATGATGTCTTTATCGGTGAGAGACATTAACCTATGAGCCCAACCTCTTCCTTCTTGATTCTTCAGTACGAACTTAGGGAGGTGCGAAATAAACCACCTCACCAACAAAGGGATACAACACCATAAGGTTCCTCGTCTTCGGGTAGTACGGGCATGAAGTTGTTGCAAGATGTCACCCAAGAGAGTGGGCACAGGATTCTGAGACATAAAGATCCTTATGGCAGTGACATTGATGAAGTTGTCAGGATTAGGAAACAGGACTAACCCATAGATTAGGAGAGCCAAGATGTCTTCATATGCCCTAAAGTCCAGGTCATTCCAGAAACTGTTAGCTTTACCAATCAGAAACTTAGCCAAGAAACCCTTAGCTCCGCTTCTAGTTACCCAGTTGTCTGTCACCTCTTGATGGGTCAAAGGAAGAGCTGCAGCAATATCCTCAAGCCTGAGGGTCTTTTCCCAACCAGTAAAGGGAGTCTGATCCAAGATAGGGATACCAAGCAAATCAGAGAACTCTTCCAGGGTAGGGACCAGCTGGAAGTCTTGAAAGGTGAAGCACTGGTACAGAGGGTCATAGAACAGGGTCAGAACACTCATCAACTGTTGATCCCGCTTTGCAGTGACTAAACTGAGAAGAGAACCATGCCTCTGGATGAAGGAAGTGGTATTTGGAATTCTGCTAACCAATTCATCAAGCAACTCAGGTGAACGAACAAAGTTGAACCGGATAGTATTCCTTCGCACTGGCATCATGATGTCCTACAAAACAGAGCAAAGGTGAAACCCTCTTGTCTTTGAAATGGTCAGTCCTTATGCAGGATGCATGCAATGCTCATGATGCTATGATGTTATGATAAAGCACACCACATATAGATACAAAGGCAAACATGGTAAGGCACACAAGTCACACAAGGCAAGCCCCTAAAGTTTAGGCCAGCATGAGGTCTAGGTACTACCCTCTTTCAGTTTGTTGGTTCATACCTGTCCTAATCAAAAGTAACCGGGTTCTTAGAGGATCCCAATATCATTGACTACCCTCAATCGGTCATAACTCCAGCATCGCAATCTTTTCTTGCGGCCAGAACCATCACGAGAGTTTAGCCTCAATGGGCGTAGCATACTGCTACTGTTCTAAAGGCCAAGTTGTGTCAATTAAGGTTATAAGGTTGTTGGTGCTTAATGACTCCTTAGAAGACCCATATTCTCCTCGTTGCGACACAAGGGATATCGGTACAGACCAAGGTGCCACACCAACGTAGCCACTGCTTCACCTGTGTCGGTCTACGCCGGACAGGTCCCTCACAGCTTATGCTACCTAAACAGGGTATCCCCAGATCCGGGTTAGGATCTATGTAACTCCCATGAAACCCATAATAGTAAAGCAAGCAAATCAATACAATTGAAAACACAGTTATGAACTAGCCCTAAGGTACACCTCACTTTAAGTTTTGTCCCCAGCAGAGTCGCCAGTTCTGTGATCGGTGGATCTGGAACTGACTGTTTAACGCTGGTTCGCGAAATGTCGCGGAAGCAAGAGTCGCCACCGTCTTTTATTTTCTCCAAATGGAAAGGACAAAAGCACAGAAAAATTCCTTAAAGAGATTGCTCTCGGTTCGGGAGGTAGATTTATAGAAAGGAAAGGTGTTAGCACCCTTTCTATCCATGGTTATCCATGGGCTCTTAGATACTTGCTCAATGTGTTTTCAAAAATGGTTTGTTTGTTTTTCAACTGGGGGTTTTTAAAAAGTTTCTTTGAAAATTCCAGTTCGACTCTTGTATCGGTCCTCAAGAGTGTTTGAAAAATTGCTTTCGAAAGCTTTTTGAAAAGGTGTCAGTGTGAAAAGTATTTTTTTTGATTTGTTTGAAATTTAGAGCAAGTATCTAGAGTCGTCTACCTACCCTAAGGAATTCGTCTGTGTAAATGTCCTTTAAAGTAGTGCCATCCCACCATTGAGAGGTAGGTAGCACCACCGTTGGAGGTGTTCGGGTCAATTCGAGGTTCGGGACATGGTGATCACCAGAGCAATGGGAAGACACCTTAGAAGCTACCCTCATGCCAGGTTCCCGGATCATGAGGACTTACTAAGACATCCTCTACTCGACGATCACCTTTCGAGGCAAGGCAACAGTGAGGCGTACCCTAGGGGTGGTGTGTGATTTGTGTGTCGTTTTCATTTGCATTTATCTTGTCATGTTATTGGTGTTCTACGCTTGTTTTTATTTTTGGTCCATACAGTCTTTCATGCCATTATTTACAGTTAAAAGTTGCGAGAAAAGTAAATTCTAAGCTATTACAAATGGCGTGGGTCCACATCGCCAAAATTAACCAGGACCCGATTTGACAGAAAAATAAAGAAAGTAAAGAATTAAAAGGGCGAGTAATTAAATACATGGCTTCGGGAGAGATACATGAATATTTAAACGGAATAAAATAATATGCGAATTAATAATTAAATCGAAACGAGGGCGTTGGACCCTTTTTGCAAAATTAAATTAAACGATGAATTAATTAAAATTAAAAGGAAAGAAAGAAATTATTTTTTTGGTATTTTTTAGTATTTTAGGATTTAATATGAAAAAGGAATTAATTGAAATTAAAATAAGATGCAAACCCTAATCCTAATTATTTTTAATTTATTAAGAAAATATTGAAGTTTTTTAACCTAAAATTAATCCTAATTTTTATATGCAAATTTAATTACAAAAATAAATAATATTAAATATTATGGGAGAAAAAAAGGAAGAAAAAAAAGATGAAATTAATTGAAACCCTAATTCTATGTTTTTTTAGATTTTTTTATTAAATATTAATTTAAACCCTAATTTAAAACTAAGTTTAATTATATGCATTTATTTATGAAAATACTAAAAAATAAAATATTTATTGTTTTTCTCTTTTTTCTGATTTTTATGGGTATTTTTTATATTTATGAAAATATTAAATTGATTAAAAGAATAATAATTAAAAGAAGATAAAAATAATGAAAAGATAAAAAATAACAAAATTTTTGCAAACCTTGGGGGTGTCAGTCCCCAGATAGGAGGTATAGTTTAGCAGCCTGGCCCAAGAATCTGAGGCCTTATGGACTTTTTTCTGGGAGCATACACGCGCGTTGACTTGAGTTCATCATAGTCTTCAGTTCATGGCCATTGATCTGACGCTCTGGGACGCATGGGCGTTGATTTTTTGAGGATGCATGATAGTCTTCAACACAAGCGCTACATATGAACGTTAATTGAAAAATAACAAATGGAAAGGGTGAAGACCTGGGATCGAACCCAGGTCATTAACATTACCAGTCAACACGTGCGCCACTGAGCCACTTCAAACGCGTTTACTATAGAATAACGAATAAACATTATAAGAGAAAAAATGTTAATGGCTTGGAAACGCGCGCAAAATTTGAAAGAGCCAACCAATGTACGCCACGAGGTCATCTTCTTCATGGTGTTTTATTTTTCCTGAAACAATAACAAACTAGCAACAGTTTTGTAAACGTTGCCATAGGTAAGATACAAGAAAATAGCGAATGGCCCTGTGACGCTCATAAATTGAGCGCGAGGGTGGGTTTAAGATCGTCCAGATGCGCTGATTTGAATGGTGATGGTCTGGGGTTCTAATTTTTCTTTGTTACAAAACCCCTAATTTGAAGCTTGTAAAACCCTAATATTCTCTCATGGCGAAATCGTGTATAATGCATAAAACTTCAATCAGAGCACATGGTTAGTTTCAGAACAAGCCAATTAGTATGAATGTATCAAGAAAACACAATGAAAATGCCTAGAATATGAAATACGATTATGCATTTTTCATGAAAAATTTCAAGTTCTGTATACCGATTCTTGATGTTTTGATGAATGTTTGTGATTGGAAAACGTTCAGTGGACCTTCAGCAAGCTAATGAGACAAGAATCGTGCCTTGAATCGTCCTAGAAAGTGGTTTTCAGATTTGAGTTTCTTAACAAAAATTCAAGTTTTGTTTTCCAGGTTTCTGAGCAGCTGCGTGTGTAAAAGCATTAGGGTTGTGTTCCTTGTTTATGTATGAATCAATTAGGTCAACAAACTTGATCAAAATCTCTTGCAATCATGGTTTTAGAGATTTGATTTTTCAAGATTTTTTCCAATCTTTTTTTCATGCTATTTTTGCAAAAATCATATCCAATTGCTCCCATTCTTTCCATATTGAATTATGCACGAAATCTTGAGGGTAAAACATGCACAAAAAGATTTAAAACTTTAGGTTAAGTATTTTTCATATATTTAATTTGATTTAAATGAATTAATATAAATAAAAATTCAAATAAATAAATAAAAAATGAAGAAATACTTCCCTTTGGGCCAAGTGGTCGTGCACATGCCTTGGATAGTGAATTGTGGAAGAAAAATGGGCCCATTAGCAATTTTAGGTCATTTGAATCAATGTTGACTTTTCAAAATATCCAAAAATTTCCCAACTTCTACAAGGCATAACTTGCTCAGTTTTTAAGCTTTTCTCATGTTCTTGGACATTTTGGAAAGGTCTTTGAGTCCTCTAACCAATGCCTTTTGTCCCATGTCATTTTGATTTACCAATCTCAAGTTATGGCCTTTGACTTAAAGTCCCTTTTTGATGACTTTTGGAAATGACCTATAATGTTGATATTGATAACTTTTTGTGAGAGCATTTCTTGGACTTGAAGTATGAAGATGAGTTGTAGGAAATGTCTTTCTCTTCAAAATGAGCTTTGGATGGAATTTTTCTGATAATCCATGTGAAAGTTATGCCCTGGTCAATTTACAGTTGACTTTTTAGCTGTCCAAATAAGGAAACTTTTGCATTTTGATGATTTTTGAGCCAAGCTTTGAGAATCATGATCAAGCATTGATCAAATGATGTTTGTGGCTTCAAAATGATATGTTGACCAAAAATTTGAACTTTTGACTGCCAAATGACCATTTTGCCCCTACAATTGACTGTAGTGCAATTAGGGTTTTTGACTGTGCAATTTTGTGCTGAAAGTCTTGAAACTTGGTATGAGGATGCTTGACCATATTTGTAAGCATGTGAGACTTGATTGGACCTTTGAAAACTTCATTTTCTTGACCAGAACACAAACCCTAACTTTGACTGCTTAGGAGGCCCTTGAACTGTGCAACCCTTGGGGAATTTTGAAGCTTGACTTTTGCAAATCTTTGAAGAATATGGGAGGGGAAATTTTGGGGTACAACACAGGGCATTCAATCAAAGGCCAGGATCTGGGGAACATGATGCACTCTAGTCAACGCGTATACATGCTGGCATGAAAGTCAAACAGGCCAAGGTCTTGATGGGCCTAAAATGCTAAGTCTTACCTCCCAAATTAGGGGCAGAACCCCATGGTTTGCACTCTTAAATTCCTTTTTTTATATATTTCTAACTTTTGTTTTAATTAGTCTTCTTGATTTAATTCCTTAATTAATTAATTTTCACAAAAAACACAAAAACAATAAAAAATCAGAAAAGATGAAAAAAATAATAAATATTTTTATTTTAGTATTTTTGTAAATAAAGTCCATTAATTAACTTTAGTTATTAAATTAGGTTTAACTATAATATTTTCATAATAAAAAACCTAAAATTGGTAGAATTAGGGTTTAATTAATTTTTTATCCCTTTTTATTTTCTTTCAGAATAATTAAATATTAAATATTTATTTTTGTAATTAAATTGCATGTAAATTAATTAGGGTTAATTTTAGGTTAAAACTTTAACATGTTTTCATAATAAAATAAAAATTGTAGAATTAGGGTTAGCATGTTATTTTAATTAATTCTTTTTAATTAAATACCAAAAAATACCAGAAACAATTTCTTTTCTTTTTTAATTAATTAATTCCATCATTTAATTTAATTTTGCAAAAAGGGTCCAACGCCCTCGTTTTCATTCTTATTTAATTCGCATATTTATTTTATTTCTTTTAATATTTATGTATCTCTCCCAAGGCCTTGTAAATTAATTTCTTGCACTTTACTTTCCTTTACTTCTTTATTTTCCTGTCAAATCGGGTTCAAGAAATTTTGGCGATGTGGACCCGCGCCTTTTGTAATGGCTTAGAATCTTTACTTTTTTCGCACTTTTAACTGTTAATCAAGGCATGAAAGAATGAATGGACAAAAATAAAAACAAGCGCTAGATCACCTATACCATGACAAGATAAATGCAAATGAACATGACACACAAATCACACACCACCCCTAGGGTACGCCTCACTGTTGCCTTGCCTCGAAAGGTGATCGTCGAGTAGAGGATGTCTTAGTAAGTCCTCATGATCCGGGAACCTGGCATGAGGGTAGCTTCTAAGGTGTCTTCCCATTGCTCTGGTGGTCACCATGTCCCTAAACTCGAATTGACCTGAACACCTCCAACGGTGGTGCTACCTACCTCTCAATGGTGGGATGGCACTACTTTAAAGGACATTTACACAGACGAATTCCTTAGGGTAGGTAGACAACTCTAGATACTTGCTCTAATTTCAAAACAAATTCAAAAAATACTTTTCACACCGACACCTTTTCAAAAAGCTTTCGAAAGCAATTTTTCAAACACTCTTGAGGACCGATACAAGAGTCAAACTGAAATTTTCAAAGAAACTTTTTTAAAACCCACAATTGAAAAGCAAACAAACCAATTTTGAAAACACAATGAGCAAGTATCTAAGAGCCCATGGATAACCATGGATAGAAAGGGTGCTAACACCTTCCCTTTCTATAACCTACCTCCCGAACCGAGAGCAATCTCTATAAGGAATTTTTCTGTGCTTTTGTCCTTTCCATTTGGAGAAAATAAAAGACGGTGGCGACTCTTGCTTCCGCGACATTTCGCGAACCAGCGTTAAACAGTCAGTTCCAGATCCACCGATCATACAAGTATTTACAAAAATAATTAATGGTCAATAATACTTATAATAAGAAAAGAGTATTTATTAAGAAAAAAAGTAAAAGTGCTAGAAACCCTAATTTTTATTTATTAAGAACTAAATTAAAATTAAAACCCTAAATTTAAACTAAATTGATTAATAGATTTATTTACAAAAACATTAATACATTTAAATAATAAATAAATATATTTTTTGAAGGGGTGAAAAACACAAGAAGGGGGGGTTGAATTGTAAAACTGGAAACTTAAAGCAAATGACAAGGTATTTTTATCCTGGTTCGTTTGATCTCAAACTACTCCAGTCCACCCGTTCAAGGTGATTTCGCCTCTCTCCAACGAGGTCTTAATCCACTATATTCAACTGAATACAAATCTGTTTCAGCAACTGCTAAAACCTTCTTGATTCAAACCACAATCCGGTTTGTCAAGGCAACACTTTCTTACAGAGAAATGAACAAGTGTGTATGAATGTTTCTACAAAACTGTATCACAACTGTGATGTTTACACAAATGAAGCTTAGAATACTAAGATGCTAAACACTAATAAGGTATCAGAGTTTGTTGGTTTAGCAAGACTTGTAGAGTGAAGATTACTGTTCAGCTTTGTGCGTGTAGAGAGTTTGGAAGCATTAGCCGTGATAATCTTCAAAGCTTGGTTTATATAGCACTTTGAGAAGATGAACGTTGAAGCAAATATTCTTGATTCAATGCTATTTACCAGCTTTCCTTATTGAGCAGATCTTGTCTAGAATGATGCCGTTGGTATTGATTAGCTTTCAATGCACAGTACCGTTGCTTCTTCAATGCACGATCTGGCTTGGCTCATTCTGATTCTGCTTCGCTGCTGATGAACTGATTTGATTCTGTATCAGAGTATTTTACGCGCAGTTCTGTTCATCAAGCTTCAGCATGTGCAAGCGTTGATCTTCTGATCTTGACGTTCTGATTCAGCAACTTCTGATGCTGATGTGCACACTCATGTTCTGATGCTGAAAACGTGATCTTGCTTATTTTAATCATCATATCTGCAAGTCAGAGCATAGTAATTTTAAGTAGCATATAATTCAATCATAAAATATTTAACTACTATATCTTTTCACTTTGTTATCATCAAAACTTAATTATAGGGTACTAGATTCAAACATTGTTCTAACAATCTCCCCCTTTTTGATGATGACAAAAACTAGATATTTTAAATGAAAAATAACGTGAAAAGTTATCAGATCTATGTATCAGAATAAGAAGTACGGAGAAGTCAGAGTTAAGAAATACTCCCCCTGAGTTTGTTACTTCCCTTTAGTATGCGTGATCTTCAGAGTCAGATCTTTTTCTATCTTTGAGCATCAGATTATAAGTCTTTGACTTATCAGAGAGCAGAGCTTCAGAACTTTTCCTGTCAGAGCTTTGCTTCAGATCAGAGTGTTAGGTTTAGGTTGATCAGATCTTCATATATCAGAACTTCATATTTGATCAGAGCAACATGAGCTTCTAGTCTTCATTGTGTTTAAGAGCTTCCTTGTGCCTGTAGACTTAAAGACAAAACAGAAAAACATTTCAAGTAATAGAGAGTTAGAATGTTTGAGAGTTTCTGTCTAGTTAGCCGTTATTGATTTTAAATATCATTCTTGTTCTCCCCCTTTTTGTCAGCAATCAAAAAGTGCTAAAATGATTTAGATCAGAAAAACTAATAATATTAAAGATAGTTCAGAATTAGAGCAAAATAGCATTACAAACCATAGTCAAAACATAGTCAAAAGTACTTCAGAAAATGAAGAAAATATAGAGAATGCATGAAAAAAAATTTCAAGGTTGTGGGGGCATGCGTGAGAACAGGCTTTCCAGCATTGCCTGAATCTTTTCAGAAGTTGCATTCTGCTTCTGAACCATGGTGACAACAGAATCAATTTTGTTGTCCTGAACATTCATTCTGGCTTCCATCTTCTGATCACTCTCTTCAATCCGCTGCTGTAGACGCAAGTCATTCAGCCTTAATTCTTCCAGAGCCTGCCTGTCCAAGGCAGCTTGAGAACTTTCAGCAGGAGGAAGCTTCTCAGAACTTTCAGCTACATCTTCTGCTGGATTCTCTTCCTGAAGAGTCTTGTCTTCTTCTGCTGGTTCCACCTGAGCAGCTTGCTCTCTCTCAGCCCAAGATTCAGAGTCCAGAGGCAGCACAACTTCTTGAGGCAGCTGACTCTCAACTTCCTTCAGCAGCTTGCTAAAGTTCTGTTGAGCCTGCTCATAGTTGACGTCCTGCAGCTTGAGTGCTTCAGCACGAACCCATATTCTGAACTGTGACCAGAGCTGATCAGAAGCAGCTGGGTCGATCATCCCCGGACAGACTTGCTTCAACGAAGCAATCCACTGCAGCATACCTGTTTCAAAGTCCAAAATACCAGAGCCAACATCTAATTGCTTTGGTTTGGGAATGGCCAATTTGTGTTTTAGATCAGCAAGACGTTCAAGACTTGTTAAGTCAATGAATGTTCTGCTGGGGTTTTCAGAAGATTGGCTTTCAGAGGTGTGCTGAGGTGCTGTTTGTTTTGGAGGATGGTTTTCAGAGTCAGAGGATATATCAATTGGAGTGGTTGGAGTTTTTGGAGGGGTTGATTCCTCTGATGATGGTAACTGGGGTCTAACAATGGTGGTTCCACATGGCAACTGTATTGCCAGCGGTGAAGGTTGAGATGAGTGGGGATCAGAATGATGAGGAGATGGGGTTTCATAGCGATGAAACTCTGTTGGAGGTGAGGGAGGATTATTTTCTGGTTCAGGGGGTGGAACTTCTGATTGCTCAGGAATCAGAGGTTCTTCTGTAATAGGTTGTTGAGATTGTGGTTCTGGTTCTTGTTCTTGTTCTGGTTCTGGTTGAGGTTCTGGTTGTGGTTGAATTTCTGGATCAGGTTGTGGAGGAGGAATATTTGGTGGTTCAGAGTGAGGTTGAACAGAAGCATGTTCACGCTCAATGTCAGCTAGCACTCTATCAAGTGCTGGTGTTGTTGAAACAGTTGGTTGTTGTTTGGTAATTTTGAGAGGGATTTTAATTCTGGTTCTTCTGAGTTGTAAGGCCTCAGAAGGGTCTTCTGGTATGTTTTCATCAATAGTGGGGATTGGAATGGAAATTCTGTGAGAGGTTTGGGGAGGAGCAACAGATGTTGGAATAGTAGTTGAAATTGAAATAGGAGCAGCAGATGGATTACCTCGTTTCTTTGGAGTCTGATGAGATGATCCTTCTGCTTTCCTCTTCTTTGACTTCTTCTGAGTCACTTCCGGTTGAACTTGACTCAGATCTTTGATCTTCAGCTTTGAACCTGCAACTTCTTCCTTGTATGAATCTGGATACTTGGCAACCATATCAGGGTGAGATTCCATCTCAGAAAATCTTGGGAAATCGCTCAGAGGCACTCTTCTTCTGGAGATGTCAGCAATTGAAGAAGCTCTGGGTTCCTTCCTGATGTTGTCTATCAGCTTCATCTTTTTCAGATTCTTAGCATTCAGCGCTTTTCCAACAGTTGGTTCAAAATTGCCCAGTACTTTGGCTTCGCTCAGATAATCTATCAGCTTATTCTCTGTCAGAATATCTGATATGAGCCTCCCAAATGGTATCCAGTCCCTTTTCGTCCTTTCTTCTTCTCTAGTCTCTTTCACACTTGTCTTCAGATGATTGAACAGGAAGTGTGCCAAATTGATCTTCACCTTCTGATCAATAAAGTAGATCAGAAATTGCTGATCCACGTTTATATAGTCAGGAGAGCTTGTTGGCTTCCTGTGATTGAAACAGCCTAGAACAATCTTGGCCCACACTCTGCAGTGATCCTTCAGATCCTTGATTTTGCTGCTGGGAAAACCAAGGGTGAAAATGCAGTTTGCTACCACACCAATATCAGGGCACCTATCAGCCATGTCCACACACCGGACTCCACCACCACTCTGACCAATTAACCTAGCAATGAGGTCTTCAGAAATTATTATCTTCTTTCCCATGACTGAAGAAACGACTAGATGCTTATCAATCTTGGCATGAATCCAAAATTCTTTGACAAGCTCTGGGAAGGTTGGTCCAACCAATCTATCAAAGTACCTCTCCCACCTTTGAGTTTTGACTTCAGCAGTTAGGTCAAATCCATTTTCCTTCAAACTTTCGAAATCCACGATTAACTCAGAGAGAACCTCAAGATTCTTAACTGGTGTGAGAAGAGTTCTGGTAGGCGCTTGGTATTGCTCAGAGGTTTCCTTCTTCTGATTTCCTGCAGAAATGCTGGAGGATGCCATTGTTCTCACACAAAAAGCTTGAGAATGATTTGAGAAAAGCTAGGGTTTTGAAGGAGATATGCAGAAAAATGCTTGAGAGATTATGAGAAAGCGTAAAGATTAAACATGAAGAGTAATGTGCTTAAATAGGATTTTCAAAAAATTATTTTGAAAAATAAAACGTTTTTAAGAGAGAGAAAAAAAAATAATGATTGCAATTGACAAGCGTGATTACTTTTGCATTTAATGCTTGCTGATTTTGGGGGATTTGAGAAAGATATTAAAAACGGTTACCAGACATGTGTCTCAATGCACCCAATCAGCGTTTTCCTTTTTTCAGAAACGTGCACGCGTTCTGCTTCAGGGATTTGCTGATGATTGGATGACACTTGTTTGATGTAGTGATCAGCACGTCTGTATTTGAGATTAGACTCTCAGATCTTTAGACTTGCCTCTGATACAATCTGCATGTTCTAACTTTCTGAAACAAGGATTGATCAGAAGTTCACAGTAATATAATTACATTCTGAAAGATAAACATATGGAATTAAAGCATTTTCATTCTGGGCATACTTTCATGCTGAGATGTTTCAGAATGAAATTAAACCTATCTTCTGAAAGGGGTTTTGTAAAGATATCAGCCCATTGATGGTCTGTATCTATAAATTTCAAGTTTAAAATGCCTTTCTGAATATAGTCCCTAATGAAGTGATGTTTTATTTCTATATGCTTAGCTCTAGAATGTAAAATAGGATTCTTACTTAAGCAAATAGCAGAAGTATTATCACAAAGAATAGGAATGTTACTCTCAAAAATCTGGAAGTCTTCAAGCTGACTTTTCATCCAGAGCATCTGTGTGCTGCATCCAGCTGCTGCTATGTATTCAGCTTCTGCTGTTGACAGAGCAATAGTTGATTGCCTTTTGCTGGACCACGAAATCAGATTTTCTCCCAGAAACTGGCAGCTTCCAGAAGTACTCTTTCGTTCCACTCTGTCTCCAGCAAAATCAGCGTCGCAGTAGCCTACTAAACTGTAATCACTAGATTTTCTATAAAACAAACCCAGATTAGTAGTACCTTTCAGATACTTGAAAATTCGCTTAACGGCTGTTAAGTGAGATTCTCTAGGATCTGATTGGAATCTAGCACAAATACATACGCTGAATAGAATATCAGGTCTTGAAGCAGTCAGATAAAGGAGAGAACCAATCATACCTCTGTAGACTTTCTGTTCTACGCTTTTGCTTACCTCTTCTCTTTCCAGAATGCACGTGGGATGCATTGGAATCTTTGATGGCTTACATTCTGAGAGGTCAAATTTCTTCAGAAGATCTCTGATGTATTTGCTCTGATGAATGTAAGTTCCCTCTGGAGTTTGATTGATCTGAATTCCTAGAAAGAACTTCAGTTCCCCCATGAGGCTCATCTCAAATTCTGCCTGCATACACTTAGCAAATTTTCTTCCAAGAGAAGGATTAGTAGAACCAAAGATTATATCATCAACATAAATTTGACAGACTAAAATGTCACTCTTAACTGTTTTACAGAATAGAGTGGTGTCCACTTTCCCTCTGGTGAACTCATTTTCAAGCAGAAAGTTACTTAGCCTTTCATACCAAGCTCTGGGAGCTTGTTTCAGACCATACAGTGACTTTTTCAGTTTGAAAACATGTTCTGGATGTTTTGTATTTTCAAAACCTGGGGGTTGGTGAACATACACTTCTTCTTCTATATAACCATTTAAGAATGCACTTTTGACATCCATCTGATACAGAGTGATGCCTCTATTAACAGCAAATGAGATTAATAGTCTGATAGATTCTAACCTGGCGACTGGGGCAAAGGTTTCTGTATAGTCTATCCCCTCTTGCTGACTATAACCTTGTGCAACCAGTCGTGCCTTGTTTCTGACGACTTCACCTTGTTCATTGAGCTTGTTTCTGAACACCCATCTTGTTCCAATGACGTTGAATCCTTTTGGTCTTGGAACGAGATCCCAAACGTCGTTTCTGGTGAATTGATTCAGCTCTTCTTGCATTGCCAGAATCCAGTCATTGTCCAGAAGTGCTTCATCAATAGAAGAAGGTTCAATCAGAGACACAAGTCCCATCAGAGTTTCTTCAGAGTTTCTGAGGCTTGCTCTTGTTCTGATTGGATCTTCCTTTCTTCCTAGAATAGATTCTTCTGGGTGATCCAAACTGCTTCTGGGTACTCTCTTCTGAGGTTGATCAGCAGCAGTTGTAGGATTTCTAGCATTGCTTCTTTCAGACGTTGAAGGAATGTCTGTGTTGAGAGCTTCTGATGACTTGCCTTCAGACCCTGCAAATTCAATTTCTATACCTGCAAGATTTTCATTCTGCTTTGACTTTTCAGAGTCAAGCTTATCATCAAAACGAACACTGATTGATTCTTCCACAATCTGTGTTTCTGTATTGTATACTCTGTACCCTCTTGAGCGTTCAGAGTATCCTAACATAATACACTTCTGTGCCTTAGAATCAAACTTGTTCAAATAATTCTTAGTGTTTAACATATAGCAAGTACATCCAAATGGATGAAAATACGAAATGTTGGGCTTTCTGTTCTTCCACAATTCATATGGAGTCTTTTCCAGAATAGGTCTTATTGAGATTCTATTCTGAATGTAGCACGCTGTGTTTATTGCCTCTGCCCAGAAAGTCTTAGCAACGTTTGTCTCGTTGATCATGGTTCTGGCCATTTCTTGCAATGTTCTGTTCTTTCGTTCTACAACTCCATTTTGTTGGGGAGTTCTAGGACAAGAGAAATCATGCAGAATGCCTTTGTCATTAAAGAATGACTCAAAATCTTTATTTTCAAATTCTCCACCATGATCACTTCTGACTTTAACGATTCTAAGATCTTTTTCATTCTGAACTTGGTTACAGAAGGTAACAAACACAGAGTGTGACTCGTCCTTGTGTCTTAAGAACTTTACCCATGTCCATCTGCTATAGTCATCTACGATTACTAACCCATACTTCTTGCCACTGACAGAAGCAGTCTTAACTGGTCCAAATAAGTCAATGTGCAGAAGTTCTAATGGCTTGGAGGTAGAAACAACATTTTTGGATTTAAAAGATGGTTTTGAAAATTTGCCTTTCTGACATGCTTCACACAGAGCATCTGAATTGAACTTCAAATTTGGAAGTCCTCTGACCAGATTGAGTTTGTTAATCTGAGATATTCTTCTCATACTAACATGCCCCAATCTTCTGTGCCAGATCCACTGCTCGTTGTTAACAGACAGAAGACATTTTACGTTCTGACTCTTAAGTTCAGAAAGTTTGATTTTGTAAATGTTGTTTTTCCTCTTACCATTAAATAGGATAGTCCCATCTTTCTGACTAACAGCTTTACATGATTTTTGATTAAAGATTATATCATAACCGTTATCACTTAATTGACTTATGGATAACAGGTTATGCATCAATCCATCAACAAGCAGAACATTATTAATAGAGGGAAGATTTCCGTTACCTACAGTTCCAGAGCCAATTATCTTTCCCCTCTGATTGCCTCCAAAGCCAACGTGGCCTCCAGGCTTAAGTTCCAGGCTTTGGAACATATGCCTTCTTCCCGTCATGTGACGTGAGCAGCCAGAGTCCAGGTACCATGACTGGTGTTTCTGACTTGCTGCTAAAGATATCTGCAACATGTATTATTTTATCCTTAGGTACCCAGATCTTCTTGGGTCCTGTTTTGTTAGTCTTACCAAAACTCTGGTTGAATTTTGGTTTCACAAAGTGATTACTACTAGTATATTTGATGTCATGTGTGTGACCATACACAAAGTGTGAATTTAGAGGAGTGTATTTAATTGTTAAATCCATGACATTTTTAGGTGTAGGAACCTTACCTAGGTGTCCTATTCCTTTCCTGCCGTTTCTGCTAACACCATAGATCATTGAAGCCATTCTGCTTCTATCTATGCTTTTAGCAAGGAACTTCTGGAAACTATGATCATACTCCTTAATGATCTCATCAGCGTTGCTGGGAGTTTCAACAATTGGTTCCTTCTGAGAGTTTTGTAAAGAGTTTTCTAATTTTAAAATTTTATCTCTCAGCTCAGAGTTTTCCAATCTGAGACTCTCAGACTTATTAGAGTCAGATTCAAGAGTCCTTTTCAGGTCTCTGAATTTAGCTCTAATCTGCTGATAACGTTCCAGAATTTCATTTAGGCTTTCAGCAAGTTCAGCCTTTGTAAAATTAACAGCGAAGTTAGGAAATACCTCTTCTGTGTCTGATTCTGAGTCTGAGTCAGAAGCTTCACTGTCATCTGGAATGTTAGCCATAAGCGCTATGTTCGCCCTTTCATCATCTGATTCTGAGTCAGCTTCAGACGAGTCAGAGTCATCCCATGTGGCCATGAGACTTTTCTTCTTCTCTCTTCCAAACTTCCTTTTTGGCTTTTCCCTCTGAAGCTTTGGACAGTCACTCTTGTAGTGACCTTGCTCATTGCATTCGTAGCAGATGATGTCTTTTGTATTTGGCTTCTTGCTACCTGAGGAGCCTTCAGATCTTCTGTATCCAGAGGAAGAATCTGTTCTTCTGTATCTGGAAGAAGACTCGTTCTGATCAGATCTTCTGGGATTCCTGAACTTCTTCTGTCTTTGCTTCCACAGTTGATTTACTCTTCTGGAGAGAAGAGAAAGCTCGTCTTCTTCTGATGAGGATCCATCAGATGTTTCTTCAACTGCCTGCAAAACTTTAGATTCAGATTTTCTGTTAGATTTTAAAGCTATAGGCTTACCTTGCTTCTGAGGCTCGTCAGCTTCCAGCTCTATCTCATGACTTCTGAGGGAGCTTATAAGTTCCTCCAGAGTGATTTTGTTGAGATCTTTCGCCAGCTTCAGAGCAGTAACCATAGGCCTCCACTGCTTGGGTAAACTTCTGATTATCTTCTTGACATGGTCAGCAGTAGAGTACCCCTTGTCCAGAACTTTGAGACCAGCTACCAGAATCTGGAATCTAGAGAACATAGTTTCAATGGATTCAGATTCTTCCATTTTAAACGCCTCATACTTCTGAATGAGCGCCAGAGCCTTTGTTTCCTTGACTTGAACGTTGCCCTCATGCGTCATTCTGAGAGAATCAAAGATGTTCTTAGCTGTGTCTCTGTTGGAGATCTTCTCATACTCAGTATAGGAGATAGCACTGAGAAGGATGGTTCTGGCCTTATGGTGATTCTTGAAATCACGCTTTTGTTGATCAGTCATTGATTTTCTATCAATCTTCTGACCAGTTGCATTAACAGGGTGCGTGTATCCATCTGTCACCATATCCCACAGATCAGCATCATGTGCTAGAAAGAAGCTTTCAATTCTGTCTTTCCAGTAGTCAAAGTTTTCTCCATCAAAGACTGGAGGTTTGCCGCTGAATCTGTCTCTATCCTCATTGTTGTCATTGCTGAAATGAGAGTTGTTTCCTGCCATAGTGTTTTTCTGATGCTGGATCTTTTACTGACACGGTTAAGTGTTTTAGCTCAGAACCAGGCGCTCTGATGCCAATTGAAGGGGTGAAAAACACAAGAAGGGGGGGTTGAATTGTAAAACTGGAAACTTAAAGCAAATGACAAGGTATTTTTATCCTGGTTCGTTTGATCTCAAACTACTCCAGTCCACCCGTTCAAGGTGATTTCGCCTCTCTCCAACGAGGTCTTAATCCACTATATTCAACTGAATACAAATCTGTTTCAGCAACTGCTAAAACCTTCTTGATTCAAACCACAATCCGGTTTGTCAAGGCAACACTTTCTTACAGAGAAATGAACAAGTGTGTATGAATGTTTCTACAAAACTGTATCACAACTGTGATGTTTACACAAATGAAGCTTAGAATACTAAGATGCTAAACACTAATAAGGTATCAGAGTTTGTTGGTTTAGCAAGACTTGTAGAGTGAAGATTACTGTTCAGCTTTGTGCGTGTAGAGAGTTTGGAAGCATTAGCCGTGATAATCTTCAAAGCTTGGTTTATATAGCACTTTGAGAAGATGAACGTTGAAGCAAATATTCTTGATTCAATGCTATTTACCAGCTTTCCTTATTGAGCAGATCTTGTCTAGAATGATGCCGTTGGTATTGATTAGCTTTCAATGCACAGTACCGTTGCTTCTTCAATGCACGATCTGGCTTGGCTCATTCTGATTCTGCTTCGCTGCTGATGAACTGATTTGATTCTGTATCAGAGTATTTTACGCGCAGTTCTGTTCATCAAGCTTCAGCATGTGCAAGCGTTGATCTTCTGATCTTGACGTTCTGATTCAGCAACTTCTGATGCTGATGTGCACACTCATGTTCTGATGCTGAAAACGTGATCTTGCTTATTTTAATCATCATATCTGCAAGTCAGAGCATAGTAATTTTAAGTAGCATATAATTCAATCATAAAATATTTAACTACTATATCTTTTCACTTTGTTATCATCAAAACTTAATTATAGGGTACTAGATTCAAACATTGTTCTAACATTTTTATTTTTGACTTTTCTGATTTTTTGTATTTTTATGTTATAAAAAATTAATTTGTAGAATTAAATGAAACAAATAATATAATTAAAATAAATAAAAGAAAATAAGAAAAATAGAGAAAGAAAGGCAAACATGGGGGGTTTTCTGACCCAATTAGGAGGTATGTGAGAAGCATTTTGGCCCACTGATTCTTGGCCTTTTTTGACTTTTCAATGATGTGTGTGGATGTGTTGACTGATGCGTATGGTGGATGGCTAGTGATAGCCACTGGATTGATCTTCAGGGACATGTGACAAGCTTTGGCGCTGGGGAATTTGGTGGACTTCTGGGCGTGTTGGGTACCTGATCATGTTATGAGAAAAAATAGAAGGAAATATGGGGGACCTGGGAATCGAACCCAGGTCCCAATGCTTGCCACTATCCTTGTCCACCAACTGAGTTATGCACGCGCGTTTGTTAATATAATAAGATAAAAATAACATATATGAAATGTGCAATTATTCTGGAATCAAATAAAAAACGCGCTAAGTTTCAAATACACCAATCATGCCAAGCCACGCCAGCGTCTTCCCCATCGTTCTTCGTTTTACCTGAAAATACAAGTTAAATAGCGGGGGTTTTAAACCCCCACAATCTGAAACCACAAATAATAGCGAATAGAAATTGGGCAATGATAAATTGAGCGCGATGAGTGTTTTAGATTCGTTGGAATGTTACGAATTCAATGGTCCTAGTCTCATGGTCTAATTTACCAGATACTCAAAGCCCCAAATGGAAGCTTCTGAAACCCTAGAACACTTCAATGGTATATTTCGCTACAGGCAAGATTAGTTCAATTAAAATACACCAAAAGCTTCAGTGAGTCCACATTAGTACAAATCAAACATTAAACTGCATTGATATGGCATGAAAATATGAATACGAATATGTAAAAAAGCATGAACAGGGTGACTTCGTGCTACCAGTTCTTGAGGTTAGGGATTGTGATTTCGATTGAGAAAGCTTCCTGGATGTGTGAGCAAGCTATTGGAATGGTTATTTTGCCTTGAAACCAACTCTAGCTGTGTTTTCAGTTTTGAAAATTTTTAGAGAAAAGTGCAAAGTGTATGGTGTTCTTGGGCGCAGCCTCTGAGTTCTCATGATTAGGTTTAGGTTTCTGTATGTATATGGAATGATTTTTGTCAAAAATCCAAGCCCAACAACCATGTATTCAATGCTTTTGAGATTTGATTTCAATGGTATCTTTTTCAATCTTTTTCATGTCCTTTTGATGCCAATCATTGCCAATCACCTTGATTCTTTCCTTATTGAATAGTGCACGAAATCTTGAGTGAATTCTATGCACAAAAAGATTTGAAAAGCATGGATTAGTATTTTTCTTATAATTAATTTTAATTAAATGAATTAAATAGATTAAATATTCAATTAATTAATTAAAAATAGGAAAATAACTCCCCTTTGGGTCAATGGGTCGTGCATGGCTTTTGGGTGATGATTCTTGGAAGAAAATGTGGCCCATTAGCAATTTTGAGGCATTTGAAGCAAAGTTGACTTTTCAAAATTCCCAAAAATTTCCCAACTTCCACAAGGCATATCTTGCTCAATTTTTAAGCTTTGATCATGTTCTTGGACAATTTGGAAAGGTCTTGAAGTCCTCTAATCAATGCCTTTTGTCCCATGTCATTTTGATTTACCAATCTCAAGTTATGGTCTTTGACTTAAAGTGCCTTTTTGTTGACTTTTGAAAATGACCTATAATGTTGAGATTGATAACTTCTTGTGAGAGCATTTCTTGGACTTGAAGTGTGAAGAGGAGTTGTAGGAAATGTCATTCTCTTAAAAATGAGCTTTGGATGGAATTTTTCTGATAAACCATGTGGAAGTTATGCCTTGGTCAATTTGCAGTTGACTTTTTCAACTGTCCAAATATGGAAACTTTTGCATCTTGAGACTTTTTGAGCCATGCCTTGAGAATCATGATCAAGAATTGATCAAATGATGTTTGTGGATTCAAAATAAGATGTTGACCAAAAATTTGAAGTTTTGACTGTCAAATGACCATTTTGCCCCTGCAGTTGACTGTTGAGCAATTAGGTTTTTTGACTGTGCAATTTTGTGCTGTAAGTCTTGAAACTTGGCATAAGGATGCTTGACAATGTTTATAGGCATGTGGGACTTGTTTGGACCCTTGAAAACTTCAATTTCTTTGCCAGAACCAAAACCCTAATTTTTGACTGTTAGGAGGTAATTGGACTGTGCGACCCTTGGGAGATTTTGAAGCATGCTCTTTGCAAATCTTGAAGAATATGGGAGGGCAAATTTTGGGGTACAATAGTTGCCCCTGTTCAATCTTCTTAGACCTGAGGATGTAGATTGGATGGCGTGCCTTTCGTAATCCGAAGGTGGAAGATGATTGGACACTAGAGTGCCCAGAAATTTGCGCTCACATGTTAGCAGTGTGATGTGGGGATTGGGCTTACAGATGCCATTTGGAGATTGATGGATAGGAAGATGGGCTTACAGATGCCATGTTGAGAGGTGATGGATAGGTGGATGGGCTTATAGATGCCATCTGGGTGTCGATCGCGTAAGAGCTTCCTTAGCGAGAATTTGCGTACCTGAAAAAAGAAAATGGTTACCTGGCCTGTTACAGGGGCTGGTCTTCAAACTCTTTATATAGACGCACCCTGGTTGGTTACAAGAATCGGGTCTGGAGTTTCAAACGGTGATGAATGAATCAGGGATGATTACTACCTCAACGGGACGATGAGAGAACCTAGGGCGATTACTACCTCAACAGTAACGATGAGAGAATCTGGGACGATTAGTACCTCAACAGTAACGATGAGAGAATCTGGGGCGATTACTACCTCAACAGTAACGATGAGAGAATCTGGGACGATTAGTACCTCAACAGTAACGATGAGAGAATCTGGGGCGATTACTACCTCAACAGTAACGATGAGAGAATCTGGGGCGATTACTACCTCAACAGTAACGATGAGAGAATCTGGGGTGATTACTACCTCAACAGTAACGATGAGAGAATCTGGGGCGATTACTACCTCAACAGTAACGATGAGAGAATCTGGGGCGATTACTACCTCAACAGTAACGATGAGAGAATCTGGGGCGATTACTACCTCAACAGTAACGATGAGAGAATCTGGGGCGATTACTACCTCAACAGTAACGATGAGAGAATCTGGGGCGATTACTACCTCAACAGTAACGATGAGAGAATTTGGGGTGATTACTACCTCAACAGTAACGATGAGAGAATTTGGGGCGATTACTACCTCAACAGTAACGATGAGAGAATCTAGGGCGATTACTACCTCAACAGTAACGATGAGAGAATCTTGGATGTCTTCTACTGAGTCTTAATCAGGAAAATCTTTAGGAATCGATTTAACTAGACCAGAGAAGACCTTTGACTGGATAAGAAACAGAAAAATCTTTAGGAGTCGATTTAACTGAACCAGGCAAGGTCTTGGTAATAAAGCTGAGAACTTAACCGGATCTTTCCTGAAAGGTAAAGGTCAGTCATATGCAATGCATGATATGGATCAAGCAATGATGTTCTCAACATAAATGAGATTGTAAGATATGATGCGTTTATGCATGCTATAATGTATGGAAATGCGATGTTTAGGAATGTATGCTTTCGTCTTAGGGAAATAAATCCTTGACGAGTGCCAGGAAGTCACATCCTGGGCTGATGGTTGGAGAGAGTTCTTCGTTTCCGCTGGGGATGAAGATTACAAGAATGAACCGGTAGGAGAAGATGCCTCTGTTAGGGAATAAACTTGACGAATAGATTACTCTGCGGGGAGAAAATTGCTCTAGCGATCTTGCTGGGGAGCAATACTCTGTGGGAAGAGAGGTACGTTGCTGGGATATTGATGGTAACTCCGTTGGGGATACCGTTGTTTTGTTGGAAGTGTTAATAGACTTCGCTGGGGATAAGAAGACTTTGCCGAGGGCGATCTTTCCGTGGCTTTTGGCTGAAGATAACCCAGTTATATCCTGGTAGGGAAATAACCTTTGAATAAAGCCGGGGGATGCGTTCGTGCTCTGCAGGGGGGGGAGCTTCCAGAATCTACTGGGGATGAGCTTCCTGCTGGGGAGATGGATTCAAACTTTCCTGGGGAAATCTTGATTGGACTCTCCTGGGGAAATTTTTGAACTGTAATTTTTGTAAGCTGAAAGAGGGAACCTATGTAGGGTTGCCTGATGATGAGCTCGTGTAAAACCGCATCTTGGAAAGAAGGACACCTGTGTAGGGTTTACTGAAAATGAGTCCGTATAAATCTGCATCCTTGAAAATAGAGGACATGTGTAGGGTTTCTAGGTGACGAGTCCGTGTAAAACTACATCTGGAGTTTTGAGAAGGAAACCTGTGTAAGGTTTACTGATGACGAGTCCGTGTAAAACTACGTCTGGAAAGAGATAACCTGTGTAGGGTTACTTCAGGATAAGTTCGTGTAAAACTTCTGGAGGAACCGGGGTAAGATTACTGCAGGGTAAGTTCGTGTAAAACTTCTTGATGAACCGGGGTAAGGTTATCTTTGAGGTAAGTCCGTGTAAGACTTCTGGAGGAACCGGGGTAAGGTTACTGCAGGATAAGTTCGTGTAAAACTTCTTGATGAACCAGGGTAAGGTCATCTTGAGATAAATCCGTGTAAGACTTCTGGAGGAACCGGGGTAAGGTTACTTCGGAATAAGTTCGTGTAAAACTTCTGGATGAACCGGGGTAAGGTCATCTTGAGATAAGTCCGTGTAAGACTTTTTCTGAAAGAAAAGGAACCGGTGTAGGGTTGCCTGTGGATGAGTCCGTGTAAAACTTTGTCTGAAAGTTGAGAAGGAACCGGTGTAAGGTTGCCTGATGATGATCAAGTGGATGATTGTCCTGTTTGGTTTCGGATGTTAACCCACGATCTGGAATTTGTAAAGGTAGATGGTAATCATCTTTGTATTAACCTTTCCTTGGTACTTTGGTTGACAGAGCAACTGGATCGCCTGGACGACTCATTATTGCCCCCTGTTTCTAAGGTGAGGGCAGAAGATACCTTGTGGAGGTGCTTGATGATTGCCGATTGACAAATCTTCCTTTTGGTAGGCAAGTGACGAGATGCCGGGACATAGTCGTACGCTTTTGATCCCTAACTTTTGCCTGGACCGCCCTTTCGGGTTTTCAGTCCACCGGGATACCCATTTTTGCCCAAGCCGCCTTTTCAGGTTTTCGACTTGCCGGGTGTACAGTTTTTTTTTTCATCCCTTATTTTTGCCCGAACCCTTTTGGTTCACCGGGAAGCCCTTATTTTTGCCTAGGTATGTCAACCTAGCGGGTCTTTTTTCATGCGTAGTATCTTTTTACTATGTTCATGCTCTCAGAATGTAGGGAGTTGCCCCTGTTAGAAGTGTTTTTCCATGCCCCAGAAGGTGCTTAACCAGGCAAGATTCGTTGCTGGAGTGCCCCAAGTGACTCAGGCGGAGATTTGCCCCAGGCTGTTTGGCCTTTGAGATATTCTCCGAATCTTGACTGGACTGCCCCAGATGACGGACAATAATCACGTCTGCCCCTTGATTGGAAGTGCTTTTGTTCACTAGGTATTCATCGTGCAAATTTCCCTGCTGTTCAAACAAATAGTCATATGCAAACAATGTTATATCAAAAATGCAAAGCTTATGTCTGTCTTGAAGATTTTAAAAATGCATTCTTCTTCATAAAACAAGTGAATGTTTGTAAAACGTGATGTCAACTCCGTATTTACCGTAGGCCTTAAGGAGTCTGGATACCTTTCATAACAGTATGCTTTCGAACTAACCCATGCTTCAGCTAGGACTTTTAAGGGTTATAACGCGGCTTGGTTCACGGTTTAAGAAACAAAGGATAAAGGCTCAAATTATTTGTACCCACCCACTCTTCGTGATGTTCTTCAAACCTAAGCTCAGTTGATCGTGCGTTAAACCTTGTTCGAGTCTTTGTCTTGATGTTCCAATGATGGTTCAGATATTGATGATTTATTCTGAATAGGCAGTCATTTTTGTTTTTGTTGAGGGTTTGTATGACCTTTTTCTTTTTGATTTCGCTATCCCTAAATTTTGCCTGAACTGTTTCTTTTGTGATTACAGTCAGCGGGATACCCCAGTTTTGTAAGTCTCCTTCATAGGTTTTGACTTATTGGGTTTTTATTTTTTTGAGATATAATGACTACCTATCCTTATGATTATTCGGAATTTTCATTGTCTTCTTTTTTTTTGTAAGGACCTCTTTGGTCCCATTTGTTATGCACTTGGATCAACTGAGAGAACTACCCTGCCCCAGGTTATGATAAAGGGTTTTAATTTTCGAAAAGAAAAACTCCTACTTCTTTGGCTCAGAGGGGTTGACGAGGGATTATCTTCCTTATAACTCCAGTGTTTAGGAATTAAAACAATGCTTGTACCTCATCAGCGGGGTCTGTTCAAAAGCATACTGTAGTTTGCGGTATCGTTTTCGTCATCCTCCCTCAAGAGGCTTAGAATTATTAATCAAGAGTTTGATCATCACAAAAATATGAAAGCTGCTTTAAGTATAGTACGCATAATTAATTCAAGACAGACATGTGTAATGCATTCATGAAATAAAAGAGTTTAACATGACAATTGTTTGTTTGAACAAGAAAAGAAAAAATACAACTTGAATTCAAATGAACAAAAATCTCTTAATCCTAGCCATGTTTTGGCAAAGGAACAGTGGTCGCAATGGGAGTCTCAGCAGGCTCGAATTTGATCTCATTAGCGTCGATCATATTCTGGATCTTATACTTCAGCGCCCAACAATCCTCAGTGTCGTGCCCCGGGCTATCAGAATGATAAGCACACCTCACCTCTGGATTGTAGTTTGGAGAGGAGGTCTTGGGATTTGCAGGAGGGTTGATCACCGCAATCAGGTCCATTTTCAACATGTGCTGCAATGCTTGTGACCATGGCATGTTGATGTTGGTGAATTGTCTTTTAGGCTCGTACGGCCTTCGCTGATTTCCCTTTTGTGGTTGTCGGCATGGTGCAGAACCAGAGATCATGACTGCCCCTGCATGTTGGTCATGACGACTCTTTTGACTGTATGCAGCATTAGATTCCTTCTTTCCCATGTAAGGCTTTTTGTGAGTATCAGAAGGTGTGGCCTCTTGAATCTTCCCGGCCTTGATACCAGCTTCAATTCTTTCCCCAGTCAGAATGAGGTCGGTAAACCCTGCAGATGAATTACCAATGAGATGATTGAAGAGCGGCCCGGATAGGGTCCCCAAGAACATATCAACGAGTTCCCGGTCAGTCAGAGGTGGTTGTACCCTCCCAGCAAGGTCTCTCCATCTCTGCGCATATTCTTTGAAACCTTCTCCCGATCCTAACGACATACCCTGGAGTTGGGTACGTGTAGGAGCGAGGTCGGCATTATATTGATACTGCTTGTAAAAAGCAGTAGCCAACTCCTCCCAGTTACGAACCTTGGTTCCATCCAGCTGATAGAACCATTCGAGATGAGTCCCTGAAAGACTCTCCTGGAAGAAGTGGATCCATAAGTTCTTGTCCATAGTGTATGGCTGAATCTTCCGCACATAAGACCTGAGATGCAGCCTGGGACAAGATGCCCCATCATACTTAGAAAAAGAAGGAACCTTGAATTTTTGTGGGATCACCACACCAGAAGATAGACCCAGGTCTCCGAAATCCAACCCAGGCACTTGTTGAATTTCCATGGCATTCAGACGATCCTCTAGTTGTTTGTACCGGTCCTCAGCTGGAGGGTACTGCTCATCATTGAACTCCGTCTCGTTGTCGGAGACCACTGGACTAGGCACCTCTCTCTCATGGGGACTGTCTTTCCCAACAGAGGAAGTAGCTTGGTCAGCATCATTTTGTGATACATTTCCAGACTTGCGTCTAGGGTTAAACAACACAGTTCTCCTCTTCTTCTTCTTCAGGAGCAGAGTCTTCAAATCCTGCTGCCCCTGGGCTAGGCTCATAATCAACTCCTGGAACTGGGCATTCTGGGCCTGGAGGGCCTTGATAGATTGTTCGTTGGATGATTCAGGATTCATGACGATTGGCTGAAATAAACAGCCGAGAGGGTAAGCAACCTGTAAAAGGGATACCTGTAATGCAATGATAGGTATGTATGCATGCAATGTTTTCAAGGACCTCGCAGGGTAAACAAGAAGATTGTTAGCATTTGGGATCCGATAGCTTGATTGAAGGAACTGCATGTTGTTGAGAGTCCTTCTTCAAGGGTCAAAGGCTCACCATATCCAGTGGGTCATAGCCCCTGACAACCTTGTCTAGAGGAAAATAAATCCCCTTTGCCCCCTGCTGGACAGTTGGTTCATCATGACCTGCATCACAAGCCCTTGAGATCCTTGAAATAGGTTAGTCTTCATGCAGGATGCATGCAATGGTATGATGTTATGATGTTATGCTATGTGTGGCGTAACATAGGTAATCCCTGTTATGAGTCCTAATTAAGGACTGTAAACAAAACCTGCAAGAAACTCAAGTGTCAGATAACAAGCATGCAAGTAGTCAAGTACGAAGGCACACAAGTCACACAAGAGAGACCCTTAGAGTTTAGGCCAGCATGGGGTCTAGGTATTACCCTCTTTCAGTTGGTGGGATCAACCTGTCCTATCAGAAGTAACCGGGTTCTAAGGGTCCCAATATCACTGGATTGTTTTCATTGTTCATCGTTTCGATTTAGCCACTGAACTGGCGACCGAAATATTCCAGGAAAGCAACCCTCAATTGAGTGTAGTATCGAGTATCAACCAACCTCGGACTGCACCAAAGTCAGTTATCTCACTACCCTAAAGAGGCCAAGATAGTTCAATTAAGGTTCCTAAGGTCAGTTGATGCTTCACGACACCACATGGAGGCCCCGTACTCTCCTTGACCGAACTCAAGGGTTACCGGTATGCACCAAAGTGCCACATCAACGTAGCAGACTGTTTCAACCATGTCGGTATACCCCACACAGTTCCCTCACAGCCTTGTTGCTACTTTCTAAGAAGGTATCCCCAGATCCGGGTTAGGATCTATAGAACTCCCAAGACAGTCCCACAATTTAAAGCAAACAAGTCAAAGCAATTGAAAACACAGTGATCTTAGTCCTAAGGTACACCTCACTTTAAGAGTATTCCCCAGCAGAGTCGCCAGTTCTGTGATCGGTGGATCTGGAACTGACTGTTTTAAAGCTGGTTCTCGAAATGTCGGGGAAGCAAGAGTCGCCACCGTCTTTTATTTTCTCCAATGTGGAAAGGACAAAAGCACAGAAAAATTCCTTATTGAGATTAATTCTCGGTTCGGGAGGTAGATTTATAGAAAGGGAAGGTGTTAGCACCCTTTCTATCCATGGTTATCCATGGGCTCTTAGATACTTGCTCACTTGTATTTTCAAAATGTTTGTTTGCTTTTCAAGGTGAGTGGGTTTGAAAAAGTTTCTTTGAAAGTTTCAGATCGACTCTTGTATCAGTCCTCAAGAGTGTTTGAAAAGTTGTTTTGAAAGCTTTTTGCAAAGTGTCGGTGTGAAAAGAAGTTTTTTGATTTGTTTTTGAAAATAGAGCAAGTATCTATGAGTCATCTACCTACCCTAAGGAATTAGGCTGTGTAAATGTCCTTTAAGGTAGTGCCATCCCACCATTGAGAGGTAGGTAGCCCCACCGTTGGAGGTGTTCGGGTCAATTCGAGGATTAGGGACAGTGTGGTCACCAGAGCAATAGGAGGACACCTTAGAAGCTACCCCCATGCCATGTTCATGGACATGAGGACTTACTAAAACGTCCTCTACTCGACGACCACGTTTCGAGGGGCAAGGCAACAGTGAGGCGTACCCTAGGAGTGGTGTGTGAATTGTGTGTCATTTTCAGTTATATTTGTCTTGTCATGTATTGAGTGAGCTACGCTTGATTTTATTTTTGGCATTCATTCTTTCATGGGATTATTAACAATTAAAAGGTGTGGAATTTAAAGTGCAGAAAGATAAAGGTCCTACGCTATTACAAGGTGCGGGTCTACATCGCCAAATTAAACCAAGACCCGATTTGAATAAATAAAAATGCGGAAAGATAAATGTCCTAATTAACTATTACAAGGCTTTGGGGCAATTACATGAAATCTAAAAAGGAAATAAAAAGCAAATGCGCGAAAGGAAATAAAAATCGAGAGTGCGAGGGCGTTGGACCCTTTAAAGGAATTAAATTGAAATTAAAATTAATTAATAATTAATAAGGCAAAGAAGTTATTTTTTTTTTTGTATTTATGAAATTAAAGAAAATTAAATGGAATTAAATAAAAAAACCTAGTTCTAAATTGTTTTTATTTTAATAAAGAAAAATGTTTAAATTTGACCTAATTTAACCTAATTATTTAATTACAAGTATTTACAAAAATAATTAATGGTCAATAATACTTATAATAAGAAAAGAGTATTTATTAAGAAAAAAAGTAAAAGTGCTAGAAACCCTAATTTTTATTTATTAAGAACTAAATTAAAATTAAAACCCTAAATTGAAACTAAATTGATTAATAGATTTATTTACAAAAATATTAATGCATTTAAATAATAAATAAATATATTTTTATTTTTGACTTTTCTGATTTTTGTATTTTTATGTTATAAAAAATTAATTTGTAGAATTAAATGAAACAAATAATATAATTAAAATAAATAAAAGAAAAGAAGAAAAATAGAGAAAGAAAGGCAAACATGGGGGGTTTTCTGACCCAATTAGGAGGTATGTGAGAAGCATTTTGGCCCACTGATTCTTGGCCTTTTTTGACTTTTCAATGATGTGTGTGGATGTGTTGACTGATGCGTATGGTGGATGGCTAGTGATAGCCACTGGATTGATCTTCAGGGACATGTGGCAAGCTTTGGCGTTGGGGAATTTGGTGGACTTCTGGGCGTGTTGGGTACCTGGTCATGTTATGAGAAAAAATAGAAGGAAATATGGGGGACCTGGGAATCGAACCCAGGTCCCAATGCTTGCCACTATCCTTGTCCACCAACTGAGCTATGCATGCGCGTTTGTTAATATAATAAGATAAAAATAACATATATGAAATGTGCAATTATTCTGGAATCAAATAAAAAACGCGCTAAGTTTCAAATACACCAATCATGCCAAGCCACGCCAGCGTCTTCCCCATCGTTCTTCGTTTTACCTGAAAATACAAGTTAGATAGCGGGGGTTTTAAACCCCCACAATCTGAAACCACAAATAATAGCGAATAGAAATTGGGCAATGATAAATTGAGCGCGATGAGTGTTTTAGATTCGTTGGAATGTTACGAATTCAATGGTCCTAGTCTCATGGTCTAATTTTACCAGATACTCAAAGCCCCAAATGGAAGCTTCTGAAACCCTAGAACACTTCAATGGTATATTTCGCTACAGGCAATATTAGTTCAATTAAAATACACCAAAAGCTTCAGTGAGTCCACATTAGTACAAATCAAACATTAAACTACATTGATATGGCATGAAAATATGAATACGAATATGTAAAAAAGCATGAACAGGGTGACTTCGTGCTACCAGTTCTTGAGGTTAGGGATTGTGATTTTGATTGAGAAAGCTTCCTGGATGTGTGAGCAAGCTATTGGAATGGTTATTTTGCCTTGAAACCAACTCTAGCTGTGTTTTCAGTTTTGAAAAATTTTAGAGAAAAGTGCAAAGTGTATGGTGTTCTCGGGCGCAGCCTCTGAGTTCTCATGATTAGGTTTAGGTTTCTGTATGTATATGGAATGATTTTTGTCAAAAATCCAAGCCCAACAACCATGTATTCAATGCTTTTGAGATTTGATTTCAATGGTATCTTTTTCAATCTTTTTCATGTCCTTTTGATGCCAATCATTGCCAATCACCTTGATTCTTTCCTTATTGAATAGTGCACGAAATCTTGAGTGAATTCTATGCACAAAAAGATTTGAAAAGCATGGATTAGTATTTTTCTTATAATTAATTTTAATTAAATGAATTAAATAGATTAAATATTCAATTAATTAATTAAAAATAGGAAAATAACTCCCCTTTGGGTCAATGGGTCGTGCATGGCTTTTGGGTGATGATTCTTGGAAGAAAATGTGGCCCATTAGCAATTTTGAGGCATTTGAAGCAAAGTTGACTTTTCAAAATTCCCAAAAATTTCCCAACTTCCACAAGGCATATCTTGCTCAATTTTTAAGCTTTGATCATGTTCTTGGACATTTTGGAAAGGTCTTGAAGTCCTCTAATCAATGACTTTGGTCCCATGTCATTTGGATTTACCAATATCAAGTTATGGTCTTTTACTTAAAGTGCCTTTTTGTTGACTTTTGAAAATGACCTATAATGTTGAGATTGATAACTTCTTGTGAGAGCATTTCTTGGACTTGAAGTGTGAAGAGGAGTTGTAGGAAATGTCATTCTCTTCAAAATGAGCTTTGGATGGAACTTTTCTGATAAACCATGTGGAAGTTATGCCTTGGTCAATTTGCAGTTGACTTTTTCAACTGTCCAAATATGGAAACTTTTGCATCTTGAGACTTTTTGAGCCATGCCTTGAGAATCATGATCAAGAATTGATCAAATGATGTTTGTGGATTCAAAATAAGATGTTGACCAAAAATTTGAAGTTTTGACTGTCAAATGACCATTTTGCCCCTGCAGTTGACTGTTGAGCAATTAGGTTTTTTGACTGTGCAATTTTGTGCTGTAAGTCTTGAAACTTGGCATAAGGATGCTTGACAATGTTTATAGGCATGTGGGACTTGTTTGGACCCTTGAAAACTTTAATTTCTTTGCCAGAACCAAAACCCTAATTTTTGACTGTTATGAGGTAATTGGACTGTGCGACCCTTGGGAGATTTTGAAGCATGCTCTTTGCAAATCTTGAAGAATATGGGAGGGCAAATTTTGCGGTACAACAGTATACCCCGCACAGTTCCCTCACAGTTTGTTGCTACCTAAAAGGTATCCCCCCAGATCCGGGTTAGGATCTATAGAACTCCCAAAACAGGCCCACAATATTAAAGCAATCAAAACAGGCAATTGAAAACATAAGTATGATCTAGTCCTAAGGTACACCTCACTTTTATAAAGTCCCCAGCAGAGTCACCAGTTCTGTGATCGGTGGAAATAGAACTGACTGTTTAAAGCTGGTTATCGAAATGTCGCGGTAAGCAAGAGTCGCCACCGTCTTTTATTTTCTCCAACAGGGAAAGGACAAAAGCACAGCAAAATTCCTTTTTGAGAATGTTTCTCGGTTCGGGAGGTAGATTTATAGAAAGGGAATGTGTTAGCACCCTTTCTATCCATGGTTATCCATGGGCTCTTAGGTACTTGCTCACTATGTTTTCAAAAGATGTTTTCTTTTCAAATATGAGTGGGTTTGAAAAAAAGTTTCGTTTTCGAAAGATTTCTAAGTGACTCTTGTATCTGTCCTCAAGAGTGTATGAAAAATTTGTTTTAAAAACTTTTGAAAGTGTCAGTGTGAAAAGATGTTTTGTTTGTTTTTGAAGAGAGCAAGTACCCATGAGTCATCTACCTACCCTAAGGAATTAGGCTGTGTAAGAGTCCTTTAGATAGTGCTATCCCACCATTGAGAGGTAGGTAGCACCATCGTTGGAGGTATTCGGGTCAATTCGATTATTAGGGACATGTGTGGTCACCGAAGCAATAGTAGGACACCTTAGAAGTAACCCTAATGTCCTAGATCCTTCTATCTGAGGCAACCGTTTCGAGGCAACTGGATCTTAGACAGGAGGGCGACCTCTAAAACGACCTATACTTGACGACCACATTCGAGGCAACGAGTGAGGCGTACCCTAGAAGTGGCATGTGCTTGTGTGTTCAATTCAGTTTATGTTTATCTTGGATCATGCAATTGTGAGCTACGAGTTGTTTTTAATTTGTCATTCAGTCTTTCATGCGTATTAACAGTTAGGAGTGCGGAAAATTAAAGTGCGGGAATGTAAAGCTACGCTATTACAAGGCGCGGGTCTATACATCGCCAAAAAACAAAGACCCGTTTTGATAAAGTGCGGAAATAAAAGAAAGCGGTAAATCCTAATTACTATTACATTCCGGAAACAGTTACATAAGTAATCAAATAAATAGTAACGCGCGAAAAGAAATTAAATCAAGACGTCCTAGGGTTTTGATCCTTTTGAGAAAATATGAGTTTTTTTTTGTCCTTTGCATATGATTAAAATTAACCCTAGTACTAATTAATTATTTAATTAAAAAAGAAAAATGTTTTTTTTTATGTTTTTTTTGTATTTAATAAAAATAAAATTAAAAGTCAAAAGAAACCCTAATTCTAAACCTATTTTACTTATTATAAAAAATGTCAAAGTTAACCTAATTAACTAAATTAATTAATTTATATTTTTATGTACAAAAATAATAATAATTAATAAATGATAATAACAAGAAAATATGAATGAAAATTGTCAAAACCCTAATTCTACATGATTTTATTTATTGAGAAAAAGATTAAGATTAAACCTAAATTAAACTAAGTTAATTGTTAGTATTTATTTACAAAAATAAATTAATGATGAAATTAATGAAATTAATACATGATAATAAATATTATAAAATATTTGAGTTTCTGAATTTATTATAAAAATTAAGTTGTTAGGTTAATTATAATAATTAATAATGATTAAAAGAAAATTAAAAGAAAAGAAAATAAAAAATAGCAAACCAGGGGGGGGTGATGGCCCATGTGGGAGGTTTTTTGTTGAATCTGGCCCATTAACACAAAAAGCCACGTTGACTTTCTTTGATTGTCCAGAGCACGCTTGACCTGGATCATGGTACTCCTCTTCCCATGGCCTTTGGATGGCTGATTGGGACACATGGCACGCTGGATGAGTGAGGTTCATGGTGGAATATTGGACAGGCGCTGTATTGGAATGCATTAGAAAAAAGGTTAACAATTATTGGGGGACCTGGGAATCGAACCCAGGTCCCAGTGCTCCTCGCTTCAGTGCCTTTTCCAGTTGAAATATGATGCGCGTTTGTTAAACAAATGGATAACAAATATTATATACGAAAAACAAATATTATGATGCAAAACAAAAATAACGCGCGCTAAGTTTGAATGTCCCAACCACGTACTGACACCTATTATCTTCTTCCTCGTTTTCCTGTAAAACAAAACAAGATAGCGGGGGTTTTTAACCCCCACTAACTACAACAATGAAAAATAACGATTAGAGTTAGGGTGCATATAAATTGGGCGCGATGATTCCGTTCAATTCGTCTTGAGCTTCTGAGTTCAACCGTATGTGTCTCAAGGCCTGATTTTTCCTTAATAATAAAGCCCTAATTTAAAAGCTCGAAAACCCTAAAATTCATTCATGGTGAATTGTGATTCTATGAGTTTCAATGCAATTAATTCATACCAAAAGATTCCTGTATGTTCAAACAATGCAAAACAACCAATAAAACATGTTAAATGCTCATGAGATATGAATTTCGATTATGAAAAATAAAGCTGAACCGTGAATATGTTCTGGGCAATTTCTTGAGTGTTAACGTGTGATTTTGATCCCTACGCGTTCCTGGAAGTGCAAGCAATCTATTAGAAACAAAAACAAGCTTTGAATCACGTTAGATTATAGAATTCAGTTTTGAGTTTATTCTTGATTTTTCAAATTTGCATATGGCTTCTGTAGCAGCTTTTGCACGTTCTTATGAATAGGGTTAGGTTCAGCATTTGTATGTGAAGAGAATTAGGTCAACTTTAGGCCCAAAAATCCATTGCATTCATGTTTCATTATGTGATTGCCAATCAAATCTTTTTCAACCTTTTTCTTTGATAAAACTTTGCCAATCATGGAGATTTTGATATCTTTGATGTGTACACGAATTGCCAGCTTGCCCTGATCTCATTTGCCTCATAAAAAGATTTGAAAACCATGTTTTGATATTTTTCTACAATTAATTTAATCAAATGAATTATTAATCAATTAAAAATCCAAATAATTAATAAAAATAAGAAAATAATTCAAATTAGTCTTAATGGGTCGTGCATAAGCCTTGGGTAAGGATTCAAGAAGGAATTTGAGGCCCATTAGCAAAAATGAAGTGTTTTAGGCAAAGTTGACTTTTGAAAGTTCCCAAAAATTTCCCAACTTCTCCAATGCATATCTTGCTCAATTTTGAAGCTATGAACATGTTATTGGACATTTTGGAAAGGTCTTGAAGTCCTCTAACCAGTACCGTTGGTCCCATGTCATTTTGATTCACCAATCTCAAGTTATGGTCTTTGACTTAAAGTGCCTTTTTGTTGACTTTTGAAAATGACCTATAATGTAGAAATTGATAAGTTTTTGTGAGAGCATTTCTTGGACTTGGAGTGTGAAGATGAATTGTAGGAAATGTCATCCCCTTCAAAATGAGAATTGGATGGGATTTTTCTGATAAACCATGAAAAAGTTATGCCTTGGTCAATTTGCAGTTGACTTTTTCAACTGTCCAAAAATAGAAACTTTTGCATCTTGATGATTTTTGAGCTATGCTTGTGGAATCATGATCAAGACTTGATCAAATGATGATTGTGGCTTCAAAATAGGATGTTGACCAAAATTTTTGACTTTTGACTGCCAAATGACCATTTTACCCCTGTAATTGACTGTGAAGCAATTAGGACTTTTGATTGTGCAATTTGATGCTGTAGGTCTTGAAGTTTGACATGTAGATGCTTGACAATGTATATAGGCATATGGGACTTGATTGGACCCTTGAAAACCTCAACTTCCTTGCAAGAACCAAAACCCTAATTTTGACTGTGTTAGGGGGCAATTTGACTGTGCAGCCCTTGAGAGATTTTGAACCATTTGGAGATTGATCTTGGCAAATCTTGAAGAATATAAGAGGGAAAATTTTGGGGTGCAACAGGTATTATCGCAACCTCATTCAATTTTCACCCGCATTTATCGCTTCCTATAGATCATATGAAGTATGATAACATTAGGTGTAGAAATAGGTTAGTCTCCCCTTGACTTTTCTTTTTTCTTTTCGCATATCCATTTAAAACGACAAAAACTTCTTTTCTCTTTCAAAATTCAAAACACTTTAAATCTGCTGACTAGAATCATATCTTCGTTGAACATGGATATGATAAGCGGGTCTCTTTTCGATCTTATCATTCTCTTGCTCTAAGGCTTGGTATGGTTTAAGTCTTAAAAAAAATAATTTCATGAATAAGTAGAGACATGGCTAAAATCTCTCCCTTGAGATTAACTAGCTATTATCTACAAGCAAAAATACCAACAAACACAAACTCTTTTTGCCTTCGGGCCTTCCTTTCAAACTTTTTTCAGAAAGAGCGTATTAATTCACTTCTGTGCTGACGCGTAAGTCTCCAAAGGTCGAGTTGCGGTAGAAGGCGAAATTACTATCGTTCATTCAAAAACAAACAAGTTCAAACCTTTTTTGTGCGTCCAGGCACATTTCTTTCCAAACTTTTCAAGAGAGCATGTTAATTCACTTTTGTGCTGACGCGTAAGTCTCCAAAGGTCGAGTTGCGGCAGAAGGTGAAATTAATATTGTTCAGTAAAAAAAATACAAACAAACAAAAACATGTAAGCCGAACTACGGCTGCTCTGATTCCTTAGAAGGGATACGTAGGCATCGGGGTAGGGCCCGAATGAGCACAACTTTTATTTTCCCTACATTTTCTCCCTTTTCTTTTGCATGCATTCCCTTCAGTAGTATAATAAACAGTAAGCATAGATTGAACACACCCATAAGATAGACAACAAGAGTGGATACCGTAGAGTACTACAGGCGTGTGGGGTGCTAATACCTTCCCCTCGCGTAACAGACTCCCTTACCCTTATCTCTTGGTCGTTCGACCTTGATTTCATCCTTCTCGGGTTTTCTCGATGTTTACCTTTCCCTACATGTGGGATAAAAGACGTTCGATGGCGACTTCATTGTTTGATGATTTTCAGCCGGTTGTTTCAACGTCCATGCACACAGTTACTCCTACGTCTCACAAAAATCTATACATTGGTCTGCGTTTGTACTTATGCATATCTACATATTCATACACAAAGTTTACGAACACACACATTTCTGCGCCTATGCTTGCACTCAATGATACAAAGTCATTACATATATATACACGTCCCTACGCAAAGTCTACATCCATGTCAGCACCTATGCCTAACTTATGACACAAGGTCTACACTTACGTCTGCGCCTACAAATCTACGCATAGGCAATCATTTACGTCTACGCCTACATCTATACAAAATCAATGTTCAAATTTTGCTAACATTCAAGTTCAACAGTGCTACGATGACACAACATACAACACCAGGAATTTTTAAACTCTAAGCCAATGGTTTAAAGGAGAATTCCAGAAAGGATCTTCGTAACATTCTAAGGCATACACGCATCTTACACACATTTCATACATACATACATTTTTCATATCCCGAGCATATATACACTGTGCACTCTTGCGTACAATGTGCATATAGTCAGGGTTCCATGTCAATGTCCAACATCATACATTGTGCATACCTACAACATTCAATGCACATGCATACATATATCACTTGGAAAACAGACAAATAATTTCACCCTCGATTCAACCATCTAAGGGTCAATCCACGCAATACTCCCCCTACGATTCAACCCGTCACCTCGGTCTTCATACCGTGACACATTCAGCCCATCACCTAAGTCTTCCTGCAGTGATGAGTCCCTTACAAGCTCAGTATGTTTCCCCTAAGCCGCAACATATCTTCAAAGCCCATTATGTTGCCTCTAAGCCATAACATATTCTCAAAACCCATTACCTTGCCTCTATGACGCAAGTTAATCCTCAATGCTCCGTATGTTGCCTCTAAGCCGCAACGCATTCTCAAAAACCCATTGCATTGCCCCTAAGCCGCAACACATTTTTCAAAACTCGGTATATTGCTTCTAAGCTGTAATATACTCGTTCAACCCAAACACATTGCCTCTAAGCCGCAATGTATCTCTCCAGATCAGTGTATTGCCTCTAAGCTGCAATGTATCTCTCCAGATTAGTGTATTGCCTCTAAGTCGCAATGTACCTCTCCAGATCAGTATATCGCTTTTAAGTCGCAATGTATCCTCCAACTCAACATGTTGCCTCTAAGTTGCAACATATTCTCAAAACCAATTGCATTGCCTCTAAGCTGCAACGTATTATCAAAGCTAAGTATATTGCTTCTAAGCCGCAATATACCATCCAATTCAAATACATTGCCTCTAAGCCTCAATGTATCTTTCCAGATCAACATATTGCCTCTAAGCCGCAATATATTATCCGAACCAGCACATTGCCTCTGAGCCGCAATGCATTACCCAAACTCAGACCATCGTCTCAGACTTTATGCAGCGAGGTTCGAAATTAAAAACCAGCCTATCGCATCAGACTTCACACAGCGATCCGTGAACCAAACACATTTCCTCTAAGCCGCTATACGTTCTTCAGACTCAAATGCATAGCCTCTGAGCCGCAATGTATTCATACTTGAAACATCGCCTCAGACATCATGCTGCAATTCGCAAACATAACCCATGGCCTCAGTCTTCAAGCAACAATGCATCATCAATCAATGCTATACTCGCCCTCCAGATGGGTGAATAATCCAAGACATACAGAATTGCGCTATCTGCCTCATTATCAAACCCGAGTGAGCGATATATCATCAGCTTCGCCTACTTCCTTGAGACTTGTAAGGGTATGCTACATAAGCATAACCTTATGTTTGTCGGACAAATTTTGCGATAC